>JAGTTH010004267.1:0-16329 GCA_022606485.1 Agraylea sexmaculata | reverse complement strand
TATATATATATATTGGAAATGGTCTTTGGTGTACAGAGTGTATGAATATTTTTAACTTTAACTAACATGAGAATCTTTTATTCAAATTTGACATGAATAATACTATTAAATTATAGAAATAATGGGGAAAAATAAGAACCCATTTACAAATGTGAAGATTAATAAGCTATAACAACAATAAAAGCTATATTAACAAAACAATTACAAAATATAATGCTTAAAAACTAAATAACAGTTCGTTTGGGTAAAACCAAATTCGAGTTGAGTGGATTATTAGAAATTTGGATTATTTTTTATAATAATATTAATTATTATTAATTATTAAGTACATTGGTAAAATGAACGTTTCCCCGAGGCATATTTGGTTTTGTTGTTGAAGTTAGTCATTTTAGTGTAATGTTTTTTACTTAAACCTGCGATAATATATGTATCTGAATGTTCAATATTAAATACATATAAATAAAATTTATCAGTATATTTTGTGTAACAAAGTCTTATAAATAAAGCTACATACTAATAAATTGTAATTTCACCAGTCAAAATTGATTTTTATGCATAACACATATTTTATTAAGATGTGCTCGGTATAAAATGCGTGAACGGGTTTCGTCGCGTTGTCACTAATGAAAGTTTATTACTGTTTGATGTAATTTTAAATCTTAATTCAATTTTTGTATTAAAATTAACATGTGATGAAAATCTATATTTTATTCAAGATGGAATTTTTAGAGTATTTATAGATAAATGTTTAGTTGTGTAGGTATATACATTGTGCGGCATAATTTAATGCGTAAGTAAAATAAGGTGCGACAATTGAACTTTTCAACGGTTCATTGTGTGTTATTCGTTGGTTGGTAATAAATCTAAAGATCAGTTCTAGATGACAAATTCAACAATGGCATATGTCATCAACAATAATTCATGAGATTACAGTGTCCCAGTCTTGACAATAATTTATACCTTCTTCATGCTTGACCACGCGTTCAACTCTTTTTTTTCGAGTACTGAAAAATGTATGAGAATTTGCAATACCGACCATGTGATAAAATGAAGTAATAGTTTTTTTCTTAAAAAGAAGTAATAATTAAAATGCTATATACTTATGTAGTTTCTCAATATTCATATCGATATATTCATTTTAAAAATCATTCATTTTTCATGCAAAAAATGTGAAAATTATTTTATTCCTATTTCACGAGCTATAAATTTTAATTTAAAAACAATCAGCATTTATTTTACAACTAGTTAAGACTAGTTAAGACGAGATAGATGACATTTATCTTCATTTTGTATTTAATTTGGTATGCATTGTAAAAATGTAAACAGACATTAGATAGGTAAAGGTCAAAGTTTTCACATTGTTTTTTTATCATTTATTATTTAAGCAACTTAATTATTCTTCTTTATTATATTGTTTGAATGATAATGAGTAAATTGGTAAAAAATAAATAGTCATAATATATTTATATGAAATTGAAAGTTTGACTTTGGAAAACTTTTTTGGGCAGCAAAAAAATAAAGCAATAAATTTAATTTCAATCACCAATTCTACCAAAAATTAATAATAATAAATAAAAAAAATGTATGATTCATTAAAAACTTTGCCGATTATGAGTCACTCTAATTTGTTCACTTAATAACAATATAAAGAATTTTCGATGAGGTCAGAGAATAAAAGAATAACTTAATTTTAATAATATGTTTTGTTTATAATCGTGACACAATGGAGACGTACTACACCAGAAAATATATTACAATCGCCTACGTACAAAATTTAATTTACTAAGGTCACATCTAACATTATTATAGTATTTGTACAATCCGAAAGAAATCATTTTATTTTTTAAATGTATTGAGTGTAGCATTTTTCAAGGATAATATTCTGAACAATACATAGTCACGTTGTTCTTATATTATTATTGGTTCTTCGGGTTCAGATTTCACACGCGCTTGGGCCGCCCACGTGGAGTCTGAAAAATGCGGTCGTGGGTATTAAGAATTTGCCAAAAATTAAACGAGTCCCTTGTAAAACACCAGCCTTGCAATGATAAGACGCCAAGTTGCCAATAAAAATGTCGGCGATGGTCCTGGATTAATTTATTATATTGTGGACTACGACGTTCGGTTACTGAGCGTGTGTTAATAAAGTCAAACATAATTTATGCAGGTAGATGAACAGCCTTCCAGGCTTGCGCATACAATATTATGGTTATAAATATAATACATAATAATAATAACAAACAAAAAAAAATTAAAAAATCTTTGAGTTTTAAGTAAAGGCTCCTGCTATTTGGGCCTAGTTCAGTAAAATAATGGTTCTATTAAACACTGTTTATCAATAAATGATGGTCGCAAAGATATTAATTAATAAAAATCACTTTTAATTAATTAATTTGATCAAGTTTTATTATTTAACTGTTTTGTAATTATTTTTTGTTACTACAATAATTATACCGACTTATTTATTTAAGCTTACACCTGGTATTACATTTTTCCTTGTTCTATTTTTTGCTCTATTGGAAAAAAAATCTTGAATATATAATATCCTTTGTTATAAAATTCGTCTATTTTTTAGTGATAATTATTAAAGATAATAGATTTCAATAGTTTCAAACCTAAATTTAAATGTCATCAATAAACTATTAAGCCCACAATACTTAATGGTATTTCTACATATTGTAATATTAATTTTTATGTATTTTAATTTAAAATAAAATTGTATATATAATAAAAAATAATAGAAAATATATTGTTGGATAAGTGTTTTTGTATTTTAATTATTGTAATATCAATAAATATATTTTAAACTTGACTATGGTTTATTAAAATGAAAAAATTAGTAAAAATTCACACGTATTCCCTCGTTTTATTTATTTCTCAAAGTCACCATAAAACGAATAAAAAAAAACGAGCAATATAATTCAAGCCATCGTTGGAGTGTTTTACTTTTGTTTGTTTTTCAGTAAGTAATTTTATTGGTACTTTATTTTATACATAAACAAATTGACGTTTCGAGAAGCAACTTTATTGTGAGCATCGTAATTTTAAAACCGTCTTGTATTGAGAGCTTATTGCATTTATTTTAAGCACTCAAATTTTATGGATATGCAAATACATTATTTAGTTTTGCACTTTATTATATTATACTACTATAACTCAAGCCGCACTAAAATAAGAAGATGGGTTAAGCTTAAGTAAGTCAGAATTGTACCTGTCGTAAAAAATACTTATGGTAGAAAGAACTAAAGCTAATTCATATTATTTTTTTTTATTTTTATTAATGAACCTAAATTAATATATTGCATTATAATAACAGTAGCCGTTTTGACACGCGCTTGCAGTTACAGTGTTTATGACTCGTATTTAATGTTGCGAATTTTCGAACACCCTTTAAATTATCATTCACATCTTTTAATTAAGTTAACACCGACAACGTTTTTATTGCTCGCTTGTATAATTGAACGAAGGCTTTAAACAACCAATAAAATATTTCATAAATGTCTCACCGTATCGTGGAATAAACTATTAAAATAAAACGATCCGCTTGTCTGAGACTAGAATTTCTCCAGTTTCATTCGTATTGCGTTCATATTATTTTCGATTCTTGGAATTCAATTATTTGGATATATATAGATCATTTCAAGATAATTTTAAATGATAGGGATATTTTTTATTTTTACTAATTAAAATTAAAGTAAGTAAAAAGAACTATATGAGAACCAAAAAATATTTATTATTAAAAAATAACACAGCAGAAAATATCATATATAATTAATTGCCCAATTAAAGAGTTATCTGTAATTTGTGTATTATCTTTGAATTGATTACATAAATGATATTTTAAAATTATTGGACTTTAGATTTAATTATTTAAAAGATATAACAACCCATTTATAGGATGATGTAACAATTTCCTGAATTGTAAGGTAAATACTAAGCTTGTGTAACTATTCATATTTAAGATCACCGAAGGACACTAAATTATCACATTTTTGAGTATATAAAAAAAAACAAAAATTATTAAAAAAACTTTCCTAAAAAGTATTATATTGAGTAATAAGTATAAGCGTAAATTCAAAAATAACAATTGTCGGTTGAATTTTCATCTTGTCTATTGACACTTTTTAAGTCAATTTTAGTATGTTTAATATCTTGTAAAAAAGTAAAAAATATATTTATATTTAAGGCCAATTTATAGGTATGCAATAATATGATCTTCCTAGTGGATGCTGCATTTTAATTGTCGTAATACTAGGATTAATATTCCGTGTAATATTTCATTTGTAAGCGATTATGCACGTGCAATATTTGCCAGGACTGAGAAATTGTTTCAATAGGATATCCAGGAGCGGCATTCGTTTAGTTTCATAAATCTCGTGTATTCCCGTATTTCTCTTTGTGAATGCACGACCGAAAAAATATTCTAGTAATTTATTTGCCCCACTTTCAGGACACTGTCGTCTCTCTCTTTTCTTCCCTTTTCCCCGTCGGACACCGTAAATTTGTTTCCAGGCGAGGCTCTATCATGGCGGACTGATAAAACAATGCGGGGAATTCTTCGCGGCGGACTTTCATTACGACTCGTATTGTATTGTCTACAATTGAAAATTTCTTCTTCTGTTTGAAATACGACAAAACAGTCGAGAATCTGTTTTATTTCCACCCCCACTCGGTGTCCTTAACAAGAAAGGTATTAAAGGCACTCTGTTGGCTTTGAAAACATTTTCGAGATGTCTGATTGAATGTAGTATTATTATACAAATAATTCGATTCCTTACTCAACAAAGTAATATTTAGTATCTGATTAATTATCAGCATTTACATTTCAAGCAAGCTTCTAAAATGAGATACCTAAAGCATATAATCTTAGCATAAAGAAATGCGAAATACCTAAAGACTACACAAGTGTATTATAAATGTGGAACTTATATGTTAGCCTATTCCACTTTAAAAAAATATACAGACTTAAATTACTTGGTACAAGGAATACAATATGATAATCAAAACTGTTATGATTTGTCAAGTTTCAGTTAAATCATCAACATCTTTTCCAAATCCGCTCAATTAAATCGTGAGTTTTATATTATTTGTATTCTTAGTAATACATTTAATAATATTATTTTACCATTTTTTATACATATTATCATTTTAAAATCAAGCCATTATTGTTTTAATAATCTTTTATTTTTAAAATCAATCTGTTCCAAATAAATTAATTTTCAAAACTAGCCAATTCGACTAGAACATTTTGCCAAATATCTCAGTTCAGAAAAAATTGAAATAAGCTAACATTGATCCCAAGCTCTAACAAGTATTATAGTATTATTATCACTAGTCTAGTCCAAGTGAAATTCAAGACTGCCGCATCCACCTTCTTCACCAGATATATGTCCAACATATACTATATTTTTAAAGAGGCAAAACATAAGGATGATACTAAATTAATTAAAGAGCTTTAAAATTATTTAAATTCTCAACCTGAAGAGTTTTATAAAAAAATAATATTTAAAATATTATCAAATGAAAACATTTTTTTGTTAAATAAATTATCGTTTAAAAAGAAAAATACAGCATTTGATTTATTTAATGTACGAGTATTATAGGCCGTTTTATCATCATCTATATTATCTATACTATCATGTGTTTATTAAATAATTGAAAACCTAGTTTAATAGATTATTAATATCAACAGTCGTAGTTATACACTTTTTATGGATCAATAAATATGCAAAAAAATATATCAACTAGTAACAGATAACTTTACTTATAACAAGAGTTAATAATTAAAGCTACATTTGATAAAGCTAGTTAAAAAAAAACGCAATTATCTTTTTTGCATCCTCACCTATTATGCAAAATCAAATAAAAATAAAAATAACCGCTGATATTCAGAAGAAATACACAATTATTTTAAGTATTGACTTTACAGTTAAAACAGACACACCAGAAATGTTATATGTAAATTACACCGTCGATATTTATTTTGAAGCCAAACACATATTCTTCACAGTTGGTCGACGAATAAAAATATGTTTCGATTTTTAAATAAAAATGCTTGCACATTGACACAAACAGAAGCAACTCTCTAAAAAGTTAACAAAATATATCTACCTACTATTCCTCTTTCTATATCTACTATATTGTCTCTGTTTCTTAAAAAAATAGTAGCTGTGTCAAGTGTCTCTATGTATTTTTGTCACCTTTTTGTTTGACCACTTCACATACTGTGAAAAGAAAAATGCATTTTTGTGTCCATCCAATATATAAAATAAACCAAGTAACAAAAAATATTTTTAATAAGATATCTCCATAATTTAACAATGAATAATTATTTATTTATTTCAAGTTTATGTCTTGCCGAATTTACATACATGTATATAAATATACAGTGATAAAAAATATGGCAATAGAAGAGTGATAATGTTTTTTCAAATGCGTGACTAAAGTACCTCATTAAAACAATTTTGTTAACACTTTAATAAATTATAAATCAATTTTATTTTTTTTAATGTTGACTAAGTTCACTTCGCTTGTTTTTATAATTTCAAACCAGCGTAATAGCTCAGGGGATAAGAAGGGTGGCTACAAATACTGTGGTCATGGGTTCAAATCCCACTTAAGTCAAGAATTTTTAAATTAATTTGATCGGTTCGATCGGGAATGATATTAATAAAATCCCGATCGATCGTCTTAATCCAGGCTTACTCTGATTTTCCTGTATTGTAAGGTAAATACTGAGGCAAGTCGGGCAGAGCCGCTCTGTCGGTGACCTGTGTAACTAGTATTAGTTAAGATCACCGACAGACAATTAACACGTTGTTGTGTATAAAAAACCCTCTCAAAAAGACCCTTTCTAAAAAAATAAAATCTCCTCGGAGCCACTTATGAGTAATGCACGTAAAAAGCTTTCCAGTAAATTATTGATTGTACTATTGTCAATCTTAAATTCAATAGATAATTATTGTAAAAGAATGGAGTTTGGAATCAAACTGTATAAATGCAAAAGTCGATTATGTACTAGGTGAAAAACTATACTTATTCTATGAAATGTGATTGTAATTGCCTTTTACTCTGGATTTTATTTAATCAATTATTTTTAACCGATTGAATTTAGAGCTTTAGCGAATTGCTGAAATGATATTAATTGGCCACTCTTTGAGGAAATGCACACTCAGAAGAAAATGTCGACCAGCCGCCGTTTCTAGTTCTCAGTCAAAGCGTTAAAATGTTAAAACCTCTCTGTTACGCGGCCAACTTTTAATTTGTAATTACATTTGAGAAGAGACTTCAGGCTTTCTCCTTTTATAATTAACAAACTTTAAGAAGTCTAACGTTCGCCCACAACCTCTTTCGCACCATCTCCATTAAGCTCGAATTATCTCCGCTTTATCGAAAGCTCGTTAGCGATTTGTCGATCTAGATAGAGATAATTGTTCTGCCGTTTGGTTTACAATATTAATATAATTTATTGGTGTGGAAATAATTTTAACGATATATATATATTACAATTTATTTATTAAGCATAAGTTTTCACAAACTTCTACAAAAGATACTTAATTAAAAAATAAGTTATCAAAAGACTAACTCATTCACACCAATATAATCCTACTTTAAGAAAGTTTAGAATTTTATTTATATTAGCAAAAGAAATTAGTATTTCTGACTGGGAAACATCCCTCATCTGTAAAAAACTAATGACGAAAAGACCATTTTTCTCTTACTAACAAAAAAATATTTTTATATGTATGCATTAAAAATGCGTATAAATTTTTTTGAATACAATTCTTGAACAATGAAGTCCGATGATTTGTTGGCTATTTTCTATTGAATTAGGTAGCCTCTTAATATTTACGTGGGAAATATTGTGTATTGGATTACCACTGTCTTCCATACTGTTCACCATAATAAACTAGAAGTCAGGCTTGAAATAATAGCTTAACAGTTAGAAAACGATTTAAGAAAGAGAACCCCGGAGATCGTGGGTTACATAAAGAAGAATATTTTTAATAAAACTAATATAGGCACTTGTACTATAGATTATTGCAAGGGTCTCTAATTACTATGCGCTAGTTTCCAAGCTAGGGAAGATTTGCAACGTCATATCTTATCAGTATGAGAAACAACACAAATGTACGGCCCAAGATGTTCATTATTTAAAGATAATGATTGTATGTTGTGTACAAGTGTGTAGTGATTTGCATCTGACGATAATTTCGACTTCTTGGAGAGAAAACTTGCAATATGAACAGAGCCTTAACTAATACAACACCTGATCAATAAGTAGGCCTCGTGATTATTCCTAAAATTAATAATTCCTTTTTGCCGATTATTTATCAAAACAGTTCATTTAAAATAAAAATTATTGTTTAAAAGATGGTGTGATTTATTAATTAATCAAATAATAGAAATTTGAATTGAGCCGCCTTGTGGCCCAGTGGTTAGTGTAACGGATTCGTGAGTGAAGACTGACGGGTTCGATTCACGGCACCGGAGTCACTTGGTAGATCTAGCTTAGCAAACTAGATCTTAAGTACTCATTGCTGTGTGGTGGCCTGGGAAACCATCTCTACTATATTCTCCTGTAAAGGCCAAGGTGGCCTGGCCAACCCCTTATAAAGGGACTCCCGTCAATAGGGAAGGCGTCACGATATTTAAATGTGTATTAAAAAAATGAAGTCGTTCATCGTAGTTGTGACTGGGTGGAATTCCATAATTAAAGATATTAATTTACGAAATAATGCGGAGTTATATTAAATTAATATCTATAAACCAAAATTTTATTTTGAAGTTTATAATAAACTTTTAACGGACAAATATGGTTGGGTTGAATAGTAATCACCCAAACATTATCTACATAAACGTATATATATAAATAGGACAAGATATCGATTATTAGTCTCTTTTGCACCTATACACCTTTATAAAATGATCAAGTATGATTATCGGGTCCTTCTATCAGAACAGAGCTGTAGTTTATTTTCAGTAATTTTTCATACAATTTTAGTATGACCCAGTGATATTTGTAAATTAACCCCTTTCAGCATGAATATTCATATGTGAACATAATTAATAAAGACTCGAAAATATTATAAATATTCTTTTGTCTCTGGTTACATTCTTAAGTTGCAAACCTGTTTATCCTAAACCAGTACCAAAAATTATTATTAATTTCATAAAAAATACTTGTCTTTTATTTTTCAATTTTACACCTAACTAAAGTCAAGCAAAAAATCATACAGAAAAGGGTTAAATAATTTTGATGATGTGATTGTATTTCTCATTTATGGTTTTGTATAATGACTTCACCGTGTATGTATATAGGCCTGTCATGGTGTAGGCAGGCTATGGTATTAGTCTTGAAGTCCATGAAGTTCTCTCCCACGTGTTGAAGACACCTTGCCCGCGAGCGCCGTCATCATTTCTTATTTTTCCTCTTGTTATGAAAGCAACTGCCGCTGATCCAGAGATATAACACCCACTCTAACATCGGAATCTTTAAAATGCAACACACTTCACTCAAATTGATTTCATAAACAAGATTTTACATAAAGCAAACCAACAAACCCCGACTATCTAAAGATTCTCATTCCCGAAAATAGGTTTATATTGAATAATAAATAAATCAAGACTGTATCACCTCGAAATGAATATGAATAGACTTTGACTATTCTCTGTAAGCATATTTTAAGAAATAAAAAATATAAGTGGCGATATTTAAAACTTTTCTCCAGTTTTTATCCTAATATCAATGCACAATTTTATTATTACTATTAATATTTTTAGTTTGTCTGGATTTATTAATTTTAACACTAATTTAAACATTCATAATTTTTTATAGTGTTGACGTCTGGGCGGAATTCTATAATTAAATAAATTTATTTACTGTACTTCCATTTAATTTTTTCGTGTTAATAGTTTAAAGTATACTCAAACACATCAAAAAATTAAATATTGTGGAATAAGCATTAAATAAATTATAATTTTAATAATTGTGATCATTCTCATGTAACATGTTGTATAAAGACTTAGGTTCAAGTCCTGCAGCAGATGATTGATGTAGCAAGATAATCCATTTATTTGGGATTATTTCAATAAACGCACTTATAATATACAAAAAATTACAAATATGATGACGCTTGAAGATATACTTAAAAATCTAATTGTACCGTTAATATTTTTTTATTGAATTACTGCATATAGTAGGTAATGTTCTAAATAAACATATGCAGGTACACATTACCGATTAGATCGTAAATTGTGAACGTATCTACGTTGACCCGCCTTGCCCGGGTTTAATCCCACAATGGTCCAAGGCAAATACGACACTTTAGATAATTCAAACGCCAATAAAGTGTAGGCATTATCTGCGTGCTTCTAATCTGGAATAGTATTTGTATTTTATAAAAGATTAGTTGACGTCACCTGGCATCGAAGAAGTGGTGTCGCCGCAGATCTGGACCGCCTACGCACTTGTGTCGCCGCGCCAACAAAGTACCACACATTTCATATCGTAAATATTGTAATGTTAAATTATTTAAACCGCTTAATGAAGATATGTATTAATGAGCTACATAATAAAAATATTATATACCTGTGAGGAAATACACAAACGGCGCGGTGTTTCAATTAAGCAGGCGCCGAATCTTCACGCAACACACTAAAACATTTATATACAAGAATATTAGATTTTTTTTTAAAAATCAACACATTACTTTATTGCATAAGCAACGAAAAAATCAATTACAAAAAAACAAACACAACATTAAAACTGTCAGAATATTAATAATACAAACCGGTTTTTGCATTTACCCAATAATTTTATTTTTATATAAAATATATGTTTAAATTTAAAAATATATTATTTATAGAAAATATACTTGACATATCATATTTATCTTTTTTAAGATTAATGTACAAATATAAATAATTTTAATGAAAATATTTTTTACCTGCACAATTATTATTTTGTGAAACATACATATGTATAATACAATTATACATACGATTGAAATATGTATTTTTTAAAGATTATGCAAACATATTTATTGTATTCATGTCTATAAGTTGACGAAGTTTTTATTCAATTTGTGTATTATGTTGTATTTTTATAATCATTAAATGTTACCTAATCTTACCTAACCTAACATTTTCATATATTGTGTTTCAAAATATTTATTTTATAAATAATTTGAAAATCTACTTGAAACGCCATACTGTAAAACTCAATTAAAATTGCTAATATTTTTCTCTTGAAATATTATTGCGGTACAGGTTTTCCTCGGGCATATCAAATGTGACAGGTTCAATTCTCGAAGCCTATAAGGATTCGCTACCGTAAAATACGACAAATAAATGTTGTAAGATCACCGCACATATTTAAATATTAAATCGAATCCAATAAATATAGATGTTTCATTCACTTCGTACCAAATGCAAATGAGCATTCGAACCTAATTTATTGCATTATCGATGATCGACAGTAATACAAGACCTCTTATTATGTGTGGGCGTTGACTTACTTTCATAATGCAATCATTTATTTTTTATATTGCCATTTGATAAAAATATTCTTTGTTTATTTTTATAGGGTAATAGATAAATTAAATTGCTTTAAGCAAGACTGCTAAAGTATGGTCAATACTGGTAGCAATATTAATGGGGGAAAGTATGTACATATATTGATTTAGTGAAGCGCAAGTTCCATTAAATAAATATTCCACATGACATAGCTTTATATTAAATTATTTATCTAATTAAAATTTAAAGGAGTTGAAACCTGTGTATTTATTAAAATAGTTTCTAATTAAGAAAATATTATTTTATTGCATATATCCATGCATTTTGTTAACTTTCTTTTATTTGAATTAAATTTACTCTCAAAAACTTTTTATACAATATTTGATCGGTTATTACAGCTGAGAGATCGGGGAAAATATTAATAAAATTCCGATCTGTTGCCTTGATCCAGGTTTATTCTAATTTTCTGGATTTTAAGGTAAATACTGAGGCGATTATTAAGTCTGACAGAGCCGCTCTGTCGGTGACCTATGTAACAAAATTTGTAAAAACCACCTCAAAAGCCCCTTGAGGTGATAAAATATTTAATTGGCAATAATTTAAAAGCTTTTAATCACAAGCGGGTTTAATAATTTATGATTTTTTGCTACAGAAGTGTCAAAATGCATAAATCATTATCGCGCTGTATTTGCTAATTAAACATGAGATTAAAACGAGCCGAAACACGATCAATCATTTTCAATTAATTAATTGGTTATAATAAATGTATTTATATGCTGTTGAAACTCGTTTTGGACGAAAAAAATAATAAGCCGCATTTTTTCACATCACTATTTATTCTGGGGGAACGTTTCATCCATAGTAAAATAACCAATAAGCCTTATTATTATTTTTGTTACAGGGTGATGTTTATTGTGAGGATATACCAATATTTCGCTGACTAATGAGTTGAAGAAGTCTGCTCTTGTCATGCCGCATTGTAAACATTTACCTTCACAACCCAATACGAAAGCTGCTCAACAGTTGGTTGCTCCCGAGAACCTCTCAAATACCTTGCTCCCGAGAACCTCTCAAATACCTTCACTTATATTACTAGCTTGAATATTTTAATAAATAGTACTGAGAAGACCTTATATTCGACGTATATTCGGAACGCATCTTAAAGATAACTAAGACTCCATTAAACTGCAAAGCATACAATCAGTTGTCACAGATTTGAGCAAAATGTATTTCAAGAAATTGAGTGAATTCTCATCTCCTCCACTAATACATAATATAGATAAAGTAAATTATCATTCCAAAAAACTGCCAAAGTCTAGACTGTATATGAAGAGCTCATAAAGCTAATAGATATATTTTAATTTTGTAAACACATAGTTATTATTATTAGTACATCTGTTTGGTTTTGTTTTATTCTATATATGTAATTCTTAGTCATCAAATTTGTCACAAATGGGTTTTTGTAATTTTTTCTCCTATATTATAATGATCATTTTAATAAAATATTTCATTCTTATTATGTATTGTATCATAGCAATTATTGTATATTATATTTAATAAATAAATTACCAGCGTAATAGCTCGATCGATATATCGATATAGATTTGATCTGTTATTACTGGCACCGGGAGATCGGGAATAATATTAATAAAATCCCGATCGATCGTCTTGGTCCAGGTTAACTCTGATTTCCTGGATTGTAAGGTAAATACTGAGGCGATTATTAAGTATGTGACCTGTGTAACTAGTAATAGTTAAGATCACCGATAGATAATTAACACGTTGTTGTGTATAAAAACCCTCTCAAAAAAAGCTCCATCAGAGATGTAGGTTCTCTGGTATTCCAGACGACTGTTTTCTCTTGATAATAATAAAAAAATGTAAAACTCGGCGTATGTTCCTCAAAAAATAATTATGATTTTTGTATCATATCACAAGGGTATTTAGTTTCCTTTTATAGCATTCGCAGTGGAGGAATCAAGACATCAACTATGCGGATTATACTTTTGCAACAAGCTTATGTCGACTCTCTTAAGTATTATAGTTGAGTCATTACCAATGAAATGATTGTCATAGTTTTGGAATGCATGGTGAGAATAATAGACAGGGTACAAGAGGAACAGCTCTCTTTTTCTATAAGAAACCGGAATGTCGTGAACATGGCCACTTGGACCTGTGTATTATGCAAATGGAATAAATACTCCAAGGCGAGATCGTTTAAAAATAATATACTAGCTTCAAGTGACAGCAGACTTTACAAAGTGCACAAATATACGTTGTGTCAAAATGACAATGCAAAAAGTAGACAATGTCACGGTTTTACTTTGACAAAGGATCCGAATAAAAAATGCAGCGACCTGGATATGGGTCGAAAATAATTTTATATACTACAATATTATCAAGGCATATAAAGGTCAGAACAATGTGAAAATATACATTTATCAGTGCAATATGTCCAAAGTAAAAAAAATGCTCTTATATTCTGATTAAGTTAGGTTAAATTCAATACACTGTGTTCTTAAAAACCAACCAGGGATTAATATGTTACAAAAAACAAAAACAGATGGATTTGGTCGATTAAAAGTGTTCATTTTTTTTAAACTATGTTTATATTTTCTCATAAAAATATTTATGACTAAATAATCCCCCTTCGAAGGAAGGCCTTCCTTTATTTAAATAATTAGGTACTATTTATTTTAAATTTTCATTTCCATTACTTTATGTCTAATATTATAATTTTCATGCATTACAATATTATTAATTAATTAAGAAATTATAAATATTTATATTCAAATGTGTTATAATCGTATTATTAAAATTATTTATTTATGCATAAATACATAATTTATTATAAAATCATATTGTACTACCACTAGAACATTACGGGAGATCCCAAGTCGCAGTCATGATAAGATGAAAATATGAAAAATAAGAGAAATAAGTATTGCTGAAAAAAATAAATAAAAAAAATGTTAATACAATCCATATAGAAAAATGTGCATGCTGTGTATTTATGATCTTAAATTAAAACTTTGATTCAATTGAGTAGTTTTTCAGACACCCAATTCAAGTTGATATGAAGAATTCAAATTATGTCGATTGGTAATAAATAAAATAAATTGATCATCGCGACAAAATGCATTGTATTTATATGAGATGTTGATGAACACCAATTTAGTTTTAATTTGGTTATTAATTATTATTTTTTGACAATCCTGAGTAAGCGGCTATAAACAATCAGAGAGACAATAGGGGCGATTAGTATAACCTGTGTCATAATGATAACATCATGGCGTGATCCTGTATGACGGGTGGAGGCTTCGATCCCATCCGATTATCGAAGCCTTCAAAACAAAGCATCATTTTTTACACGGGTTCATCTTTATCTGACAGCCGATTGGTCTGTTGTTGCTGGAGTAGCTCTCTGCCCACGCGATCTCTTCAACCAGTACTGTTACCGCCTCCATCTCTTAGTAGTAAACGAACAGCTGCCGAGCTGGAACGTGCGTGTCAGCCTTTACATACATATATATGTTACAAACAATATGAAGTGTTACGCTCGTCTAACGTGTGCCCTTATGGTGCTTTCTATACTCTTATCCTTGAGTGAGGCGGGTGACCAAGTTCGTCTAAAAGGTCGCGTCAAGAAGAGAAACTCCCGCAACTTCGGCTTCAGAAGCCATAGATCTTCCCTACCCATGTGCCCTTTCAACACGACAATCATCGAAAATTCGCAACTCCTCAAGGACACGATCGAAGCCTCCAAATACATATTCACCGGTAAAGTGCTAAGCCTCAAGCCCGGTAGGAAGAGGCAAGGTGACAAGCACATTTTTAAAATATTCATCAGGCGTGTCTTAAAAGGAGATATTAACGAGTTGAACGATGATGTTCATTTCGAGGCGAAACACAAGAAGAACTTCAATGGTGCCACTGTGTTTGTGACGAGGTATAAACGCCCCGATGAAAATTGTGAACCGTCGCCGCGTGTGAGGTACTCCGCCATTTTCCTCGCTGAAAAGGAGAGTAGTGATGATGATGACGATGACGAAATCGAAAGGCAAGAAGAGCCTCACGCTTCTGAAGGAAATCTCCGTTTAGTAGTGGATCCTGTGCCGTTATCGCTGTACCATTTGGATCGGGTCAATGCTGCTGTAAAAGGTGAGTTTGAATTGTAAACAAAATGTTTATTATGTTGTTTTGAGCATGCGCTGTTTTGTAAACAGACCACTGTGTGTATACGTGAACAATTCAACGGAAGCTTTTCATTGCTAACGTTTCGTAATAATTTATAACCGAACTCAAAACAAAATGTTTATAATAAATAAATTGTGTGGAAATGCATATTCGATTGCAAGTATCGACCCACGCGTGATTACTCATCACACCTTAAGCTATTTGGATATTTCCTTTAAAGTAAAATCAAAAGTGAACGAGTGTAATATAGTTATCGTTTACCCTGTGGAAGGTGAAATATAAAGTCGATAATGTATTATATGCCGGTGATGATAGGCGTTGACTATAATATTCTTGAACTTCATATAGTCGACGATGATAAATCACCATTATAAACATTTGCTTGAAAATTTATACCAATAAATAATAAAATTAATTTTGCATTTAATAAACTATCAAATAAAATTTGCACTTTATTCAAACTCATGTTACAGAAAATAAGATTTATAAAAAAAATAAGAATACAAAATATCGCGACCAAATTTCAACTATACCAAAAATGATAGTGATATTATTTTAGATTTTCAGTTGGACCAATAAAGTCCGTTTGCGGTAAATATATCAATTTTTAAATAA
>JAGTTH010004266.1:0-16507 GCA_022606485.1 Agraylea sexmaculata | reverse complement strand
TCGCAGAAGAGTGTCGGATAGTCGAGAAAATGAAACACACGAAGAATGTGAACGTCGTCTAAGTGCCAATCGCGGAAGAGTGTTGCATAGTCGAGAAAATGAAACACACGAAGAACGGGAACGTCGTCAAAGTGCTGATCGCAGAAGAGTGTTGCATAGTCGAGAAAATGAAACACACGAAGAACGGGAACGTCGTCAAAGTGCTGATCGCAGAAGAGTGTTGCATAGTCGAGAAAATGAAACACACGAAGAACGGGAACGTCGTCAAAGTGCTGATCGCAGAAGAGTGTTGCATAGTCGAGAAAATGAAACACACGAAGAACGGGAACGTCGTCAAAGTGCTGATCGCAGAAGAGTGTTGCATAGTCGAGAAAATGAAACACACGAAGAACGGGAACGTCGTCTGAGTGCTGATCGCGGAAGAGTGTCACAAAGTCGAGAAAATGAAACAAACGAAGAACGGGAACGTCGTCAAAGTGCTGATCGCAGAAGAGTGTTGCATAGTCGAGAAAATGAAACACACGAAGAACGGGAACGTCGTCTGAGTGCCAATCGCGGAAGAGTGTCACAAAGTCGAGAAAATGAAACACACGAAGAACGGGAACGTCGTCAAAGTGCTGATCACAGAAGAGTGTTGCATAGTCGAGAAAATGAAACACCGGATGAACGTGAACGTCGGTTAATTGTTAATTGTGTAAAAATTGCTGAATTTAGAGCAAATGAAACATCGCAAGAATATCAACATCGTATTGACAGTATTCGCGAAAGAAGAATAGACGAAGCGCCCGAAGAGCGTGTTTTACGCATTAATATTAATTTTGAAAGAATAACAGAAAATAGGAATAATGAGTCGGTGGACGAACATCAAAATCGTAATTTAATTAATCGGGAAAGAATGGCTCAAAAAAGAGCAAATGAACACGTAAGAAATTTGGTTAGACGACACGTTAGAGCGCGGATGGAAACTCTTAATGTTGGTCTTTGCAAGGATAATTTTTTAGAAAGTTCGGTACTTTTATACAGCTGTGGAGCTATGTCATATATTTGTCAATTTTGTAGGTCAGTAAATTTTTCAAATGAAAAGACCACCACTGGGTACTTTAGAAATTGTTGCCATCGTGGCACCGTTAAAATTCCAAATAGGACGAATGATTATCCACCGGAGATAAAGGATTTGCTGACGAACACGGAGAATCCTTTTCACAAAAATTTTATTAAAAATATCAGGTCGATCAATAGTTCGCTTTCGTTTGCATCCATGGGGGCGACCAAGATTATCCCACCGGGCACAGGTCCATATTGTTTTAGGATCCACGGTCAGGTATATCACCATACAACCCATTTACACCCATTAGATGAAACGTCGCCGCGAAAATATGGACAATTGTATATCCTCGATACTTCGGAGGCCGTGGATCGTAGATTAGAAATCCCTCAGAATGCCAGCATAGATAAGGATTTATTAACGTCTTTAGATATTGTAGTCCGTAGGATTAATCCTTATGTCAGATTATATAAAATGCTACACGAAGTAGAAGTAGAGGAGACCGAAAAAGCCCGCGTGGCCAATGTAGAAATACCGAAAGTGTCAATGATAATAAAACGGAGAAGATGTGACGACCGACGCACATACAATATTCCCAACGTAGACGAAATCGCCGCGATTTTTGTCGATGCCAACGGTGAACCCCCATTTGAAAGGGATTTTCGTATATATCCCAAATCACCAGACTGTGAACTAATCACCCTAAGTGTATTGAGTCCACACTTGGATCCGATGACTTATGTTCTCCTTTACCCGAACGGAGAGAGCGGGTGGTGTCGCAATATGGGTAAGGAGAACAGTGACAGATTGCAACGTAAAAATGTAACAATGCTTCAATACAAAGTAGCGCAGACTGCAATTATAGAAAATCAATTTAATCCGATTATGTGTGCTGGTAAATTAACCCAGCAATGGGTGGTGGATTCGTATACGCAAGTCGAGGCAAATAATTTAAATTTCATCAAACTAAATCAGCGTGCCTTGAGGGTGGAATGCTATAGCGGTCTTGCCGATCAAATGAATGATCGTTCGTCTGTTGTACCCTTGGGTCGTAGTTTTATTTTGCCATCGTCTTTTGAAGGATCGCGCCGTAATATGCGACAAAAATATCACGATGCTATGGCTATAGTTTCAAAATTTGGTACTCCGGATTTATTTATTACTTTTACGTGCAATCCTAAATGGGTCGAAATAACCGAAAATTTGTTATTCGATCAACAACCATCGGATCGCCCTGATTTAGTTGCCAGGGTTTTCAATTTAAAATTAAAGGAACTCATTCATGACTTGACAGTCAAGTGTGTTCTGGGGACTTGCGTGGCATTTGTTTATACTGTAGAATTTCAAAAAAGGGGCTTGCCACATGCCCATATTTTATTAATTCTTTCGGAAGAATCTAAATTCACGGACCCCCAAAAAATAGATGCCGCGGTATCGGCTGAAATACCCAACCAAAAAACGTATCCAAATTTGTATAGAATCGTTTTAAGGACAATGGTCCATGGCCCCTGTGGATCTTTGTGCTTAGAAAATGGTATTTGCTCTAAAAATTTCCCCAAACCCTTCAATCCCCAAACGCGAATTGCATCAGAAACATTCCCCCTTTATAGACGGTCTGCAGATACCATCGCGATTGTGAGAAATAGAGAAGTTACCAACCAATACATAGTGCCGTACAATAAATATTTAACTTTGAAATTTGATGCACACATTAACGTAGAGATTTGTACGTCAGTTAGTGCCGTAAAGTACATTTTTAAATATGTCTTTAAGGGATATGATTGTGCAAGTGTAGTTATAGAGGGATTGAATCAGACCGAAACTTTAGATCGGGATGAAATAAAGCAGTTTTTAGATTGTCGGTACATTAGTGCGTCGGAAGGCATGTGGCGATTGTTAGAGAATAAAATGCACGACAGATCCCATTCGGTTTATCGTTTAGCCGTACATTTACCGAATCAACAGTCGGTTACATTTACTGAGGGTAATGAACGAGAATGTTTAGAACGCGCGGAAAATAGGTTTACAACGTTAACTGGTTGGTTTAAACTTAATATGGAAGATGTTAGTGCGCGTCAATCAAAATACTCGGATATACCTTATAATTACGTATTTAATGGGAATCGGGGATGGACCAAACGTAAAAGAGGTAATTCAAAAGTCGTTCCTAGGATGTACGCCGTAAGTCCCAGAGACGAAGAAAGATTTTATTTGCGGTTATTGTTATTGCACACGTCGGGTGCAACTAGCTTCGATAACATAAAAACATTTAATAGGCATCTATACAGTAGTTTTAGAGAGACCTGCGAAGCTCGAGGTTTAGTTTCAACTGATGATGAGTGGTGTAGATTGTTAGAAGAGGCAGCGGTATTCCAGATGCCAGCACAGATGCGTCAAACTTTTGCCTATGTTTGTGTATTTTGTGCTCCTCTGAATGCAAAGGTATTGTGGGATACATTTTTAGATCATTTTATATCTGATTTTGTAAAAGATAATTTTAAAGTAGATATAGCTATAGATATGGCATTGTGGGACATACATGATATTTTAATTTCCCATAGTTTCCCGCTGGCTCATTTTGGATTACCGAGTCCGATAACTTCACGTCCGACCACAAATGAATTCGACCCTCGAATCGAACGCGAACAAGCTTCTTTGTTATTTGAGCAACTTAATTGCGACCAGAAGCGTATTTTCAATGCCGTCATCGACGCGATCAAGAATAAAAATACATCTAATTGTATATTTTTGGATGGTCCAGCCGGGTCAGGGAAAACGTTTACCTACAATGCCATCATGTCTCACGTTAGAGGGGATGGTGGGGTAGTTTTACCATTCGCGACTACGGGAATCGCTGCACTTTTGTTAAAGGGTGGGAAGACAGTTCATAGCGGTTTCAAGTTGCCGGTACCTCTTATAGATAATTCAACTTCTGGAATAAAACCAGCATCGCGGGAGGCTGCGGTTTTGAAAAATGCAAGTTTAATCATCATTGATGAAGTCACAATGCTCAGTAAACACGGTCTTCGATGCATTGATAATGTATTGAGAGAAATAATGGGTTTGGCTCAACCGTTCGGGGGGAAAGTTATATTATTGGGAGGCGATTTTCGTCAAACCCTTCCGGTTGTTCCCAACGGATCGAACTCTGAGATAATTGAAGAGTGTGTCAAATCGAGCCCACTATGGCATCATTTTTCGGTTTTTACATTATCCGTTAACATGCGGAGTGCCGGGCAAACGGATTTCAATGATTGGCTCTTATCGATCGGCAACGGTGAAGCCCATTGTGACCTTGCAGATTTTCCGATGACAGTAGAAATACCGTCTTATATGGTAGTCAGTGAGGGTTTCAAATTGATTGATATAGTATACGGAAATACTATAAGTACCGACAATTTGGATGAGTTGTCATGTAAGGCTATACTGACACCCACGAATAAGGCCGCTTTAAAAATAAATGAACTTATTTTAGATAAAATTAACGGGGACTCCAGGATTTATTATAGTGCCGACACTATTGTTAGTGATGATGTTAACGATCAATTAAATTTTCCCCCAGAATATTTGCATTCGATTGTGATATCAGGTTTACCACCTCACGTGTTAACATTAAAAGTCGGTACTGTTGTCATGTTATTACGTAATTTAAATCCGAAAAATGGTCTTTGCAACGGAACGCGTTTGATTGTTAGAAAAATGCATGATAACTTTTTAGATTTAGAAATAATTTCGGGTACTTCCGTAGGGAAAACAATCTTTTTACCACGTATAGATTTATCACCGAGTGAAACAAACCTCCCTATAAGAATCACGCGTCGTCAATTCCCAATAATTCCTGCATTTGCAATGACTATTAACAAAAGTCAGGGACAAAGTTTTAATAGCGTAGGGATCTTTTTAGATCAACAAGTTTTTGGCCACGGACAATTGTATACGGCACTTACAAGGTGTAAAGATAAAAACTCAATATATGTGCATATTACTAATGTAGATAAAGTTCAGGGATGCATTGCAAATGACAGTAGAGTTTTTACGCGTAACGTTGTGTTTAAAGATGTATTATAGGGTTTACATAATATTTAACAATTTAACAATAATAATACATGTGTTTAATAATAATAATGACTAGCTCCACAAGATTGAATTCGCGTAAAAAGACAACCTAATCTATTATACGTTTTAAATAATATTGTAAGCCCTTTTTAACTTTGAAAATAGTATAAAGATATATAGTAAATTTGAGTGGTTATAATATACCTATTCGGGGAACCTTCCACAATAAAAAGGGAATGCATCATTTACAGTACCTCAGTATAATGATGCAGTGAAAAAAAAATTCGTTTAGTTTTTTTTATCTCTGTATCTAAGGTGATGTGGAAATCTGTAATTACTGACACCTAATACCTTAAAAAATATATATACGGTTCTACTTTTCACATTATTTTATTCTTCGCTTTTCCCAAAAAACCGTTAAACATTTTATTTTTAAGTTATAATCAAAAAAAAAAAAAAAATATGTTTAACTTTTAATAAAACTACGTTTTAAAGCTCAAAATAGAAAATTTCCCATTAAAACAAAGCAAAAAATCATAATACATTTACCATTTAAAATATTAAATAAATTTCACATTTTTTATAGATATTTATATAATTTGATCATGCATAAATATTTATTTATTATATAATCAATTTTTAAAACTCAAAAGAATATTTTGATTGATAAAACACTTTAAAGCAAAAATGAAATCAAAACTCAAAGATAAACGTCCTATTAAAAAACCAGGCAGAACATAAAAAACATTAACAAATTGAAAATTTCAATTAAAATTATCCTAGTAATATATATAATTGTCTAACTGTGTGTATGTTATATGTCTGTATGTCTGTCTGTCTGTCTGTCTGTCTGTCTGTCGGTATGTCTGTACAGATCTTTCAAATATCCTCAGCGTATACAGAGTCGCTATATACAGAAAATAGTCCTTAATATATCAGGGTACAAGCATTAAAATTCCGTGTGCTCTTAAGTCTTTATGGAACTGAGCCATATATTCAAAATAGAATAGAATATTTGGTGGTGAGACTGCATTTAAATTTGTTGATTATTGAAGATATGCGAAAGTAGCCCTTAATATGTATCGAATACCTTCGAGATATCGTATACTTTCGTTTGAAATATGTTTGCTGTCAGTATTAATCTTAATATATGAAACTTCAAAAAATGTTTCTTTTCAATGATTGTTTAAACTATATAATTGGACATTTTCGAAATAGTAAAATAGTCCTATTTGACCGGCAACTAATATAGATTCATCCATTATCTATAACACGTTTCATGTCTCTGTCAATAGAAGGTAGTTAATCGTAATCTGTAAAATTTTATAAATAATGGTCAATCAAAATCCCATTATGACAGCTAGGTGTTGCTAGGTGTTGCCAGGGGTATAAATAATTCAATTTAAATATTTAATCATAATTAATACATATCTAAAATCTCGAAACGGGTATTTTAATTATAATATTATTAAATTAATTTCAAAATAATATTTTAGAGATATTTAATAATTATACATATAATATATACAGAGTCGCTATATTATATGAAATGCATGGCATTCCTTGCACTGGCAACAATACAGATGCTGACAGCCGCGTCATTCGCGTTGTTATTAACATCTTATACTCCGCTCCTGTTATTTTTTTTATTCGTCATCAACTGAAGCTCCAACATCATCACCATCATCATCATCATCATCATCATCATCATCACAGTTAAACCAGAACACCCTTCACTGCCGCGAGTCGGATTCTTCCTACAGGTGGACCAACATCCTCTTGCATTTGAATTTCACCCCGTCTGACACGTAATACATGTGTTTAATAATAATAATGACTAGCTCCACAAGATTGAATTCGCGTAAAAAGACAACCTAATCTATTATACGTTTTTAAATAATATTGAAAGCCCTTTTTAACTTTGAAAATAGTATAAAGATATATAGTAAATTTGAGTGGTTATAATATACCTATTCGGGGAACCTTCCACAATAAAAAAGGGAATGCATCATTTACAGTACCTCAGTATAATGATGCAGTGAAAAAATATATATATACGGTTCTACTTTTAATATTATTTTATTCTTCGCTTTTTCCAAAAAACCGTTAAACATTTTATTTTTAAGTTATAATAAAAAAAATAAAAAAATTATGTTTAAGTTTTAATAAAACTACGTTTAAAAGCTCAAAATAGAAAATTTCCCATTAAAACAAAGCAAAAAATCAGAAATATTTACCATTTAAAATATTAAATAAATTTCACATTTTTATAGATATTTATATAATTTGATCATGCATAAATATTTATTTATTATATAATCAATTTTAAAAAATCAAAAGAATATTTTGATTGATAAAACACTTTAAAGCAAAAATGAAATCAAAACTCAAAGATAAACGTCCTATTAAAAAACCAGGCAGAACATAAAAAAACATTAACAAATTGAAAATCAATTAAAATTACCCTAGTTTATTATAACAGTTCAGTATGAGAAAAGAAGGAAAGCCATTTTACTTAATAACTCAATTATCTAATTATGTTTAAATGACAAAAAAACGATAAATTTTTTACTCTAATCTTAGACATATGTACCTGTTAAATCATATGTATGTACTTTTTTATGTATAGACATTTTTTATGTATTGAATGTAATATCTACCTTAATGATATAAATATAATATTTTTTGACGACAGCCGTGATTAATCAACTGGACTTATATGAGTAAAAATAGTCACCAGTAGGTAAGTAGTTTTTCCATTTTCATTAAAAGATTTTATTTATTACTCTCATTGGGTCGTTACGAAAAAATCTTACATGTCCAAGGCTTACGGAGGAAAAACATATTTGAAACATAATTTAATTTGATTTATTTAGATTGAATATCGAAGAAATCGAACAATTTTTCATGTTGTCCCAATATTGCGTATCTTGTCATTATATTAAAAAAGTCACATCAAACGATTTCTTTTTTCCATGTACAGGTATTTATATACCTAAATTTTCTTCTTAACAATTCCGCCTAAAATATATTAAGGGTCACTGCACAATGTATTTTCAGGAATGGTAAAATATCACAGAATGATTTAAATATTAACTGTACACATTTGATGAAATATGTTTGTAAACTTTTCATGTTGAGCTTAATAAGCACAATATAATGTACAAAATAAAATAATTTTTTACCATTGAAATTGAAATATATTTATTTGAATTAAATTAATAAATATTACAATGTAACATGCTATTGTCTCTAAAAAATATATATAATAAATAAATATTTATGCATGATCAAATTATATAAATATCTATAAAAATGTGAAATTTATTTAATATTTTAAATGGTAAATATTTCTGATTTTTTGCTTTGTTTTAATGGGAAATTTTCTATTTTGAGCTTTTAAACGTAGTTTTATTAAAACTTAAACATAATTTTTTTATTTTTTTTATTATAACTTAAAAATAAAATGTTTAACGGTTTTTTGGAAAAAGCGAAGAATAAAATAATATTAAAAGTAGAACCGTATATATATATTTTTTTCACTGCATCATTATACTGAGGTACTGTAAATGATGCATTCCCTTTTTTATTGTGGAAGGTTCCCCGAATAGGTATATTATAACCACTCAAATTTACTATATATCTTTATACTATTTTCAAAGTTAAAAGGGCTTACAATATTATTTAAAAACGTATAATAGATTAGGTTGTCTTTTTACGCGAATTCAATCTTGTGGAGCTAGTCATTATTATTATTAAACACATGTATTACGTGTCAGACGGGGTGAAATTCAAATGCAAGAAGATGTTGGTCCACCTGTAGGAAGAATCCGACTCGCGGCAGTGAAGGGTGTTCTGGTTTAACTGTGATGATGATGATGATGATGGTGATGATGGTGATGATGATGTTGGAGCTTCAGTTGATGACGAATAAACAAAATAACAGGAGCGGAGTATAAGATGTTAATAACAACGCGAATGACGCGGCTGTCAGCATCTGTATTGTTGCCAGTGCAAGGAATGCCATGCATTTCATATAATATAGTGACTCTGTATATATTATATGTATAATTATTAAATATCTCTAAAATATTATTTTGAAATTAATTAAATAATATTATCATTAAAATAACCGTTTCGAGATTTTAGATATGTATTAATTATGATTAAATATTTAAATTGAATTATTTATACCCCTGGCAACACCTAGCAACACCTAGCTGTCATAATGGGATTTCGATTGACTATTATTTATAAAATTTTACAGATTACGATTAACTACCTTCTATTGACAGAGACATGAAACGTGTTATAGATAATGGATGAATCTACATTAGTTGCCGGTCAACTAGGACCATTTTACTATTTCGAAAAAGCCCCATTTTATAGTTTAAACAATCATTGAAAATGAACATTTTTTGAAGTTTCATATATTAAGATCAATACTGACAGCAAACATATTTCAAACGAAAGTATACGATATCTCGAAGGTATTCGATACATATTAAGGGCTACTTTCGCATATCTTCAATAATCAACAAATTTAAATGCAGTCTCACTACCAAATATTCTATTCTATTTTGAATATATGGCTCAATTCCATAAAGACTTAAGAGCACACGGAATTTTAATGCTTGTACCCTGATATATTAAGGACTATTTTTCTGTATATAGCGACTCTGTATACATACGCTGAGGATATTTGAAAGACTGATCTGTACAGACATACCGACAGACAGACAGACAGACAGACAGACATACAGACATATAACATACACACAGTTAGACAATTATATATATTACTAGGGTAATTTTAATTGAAATTTTCAATTTGTTAATGTTTTTTTATGTTCTGCCTGTTTTTTTAATAGGACGTTTATCTTTGAGTTTTGATTTCATTTTTGCTTTAAAGAAATTTTTTATTTTAAAAATGAAGTACAAAAATATGGAAATTGTTATGTATTATCAAATTAAATACACCAAAAAATATATTGAAATTATTTTATATTTTTAAATGCTCTGATTTGTTTTTAATACGAAGATAATACGTTGTTTGTTTTTTCATTCGAAAGAAGTTTGAATTTTTTTATTAAAATTATTAATAAAATAATATAACGCGGTTTTCATATGATGACAACACTCATCACAATATTTAAAAAGCGAGTCTCCTGATAAATACTTTTTTTGAGAATTTTCATTTATTATGCATTATTAAATATCTCTAAAATTATTTTGAAATTAATTTAATAATATTATCATTAAAATACCCGTTTCGAGATTTTAGATATGTATTAATTAATGATTAAATATTTAAATTGAATTATTTATACACCTGGCAACACTACGTTTCAAATGTCAAACAATTTGAAGTGTATATATAAAATTTTACAGATTACGATTAACTACCTTCTATTGACAGAGACATGAAATGTGTTATAGATAATGGATGAATCTACATTAGTTGCCGGTCAAATAGGACCATTTTACTTTTTCGAAAAAGCCCCATTTTATAGTTTAAACAATCATTGAAAATGAACATTTTTTGAAGTTTCATACATTTCGAACTAAACTGACAGCAAACATATTTCAAACGAAAGTATACGATATCTCGAAGGTATTCGATACATATTAGGGGCTATTTTCGCATATCTTCAATAATCAACAAATTTAAATGCAGTCTCACTACCAAATATTCTATTCCATTTTGAATATATGGCCCAGTTCCATAAAGACTTAAGAGCACACGGAATTTTAATGCTTGTACCCTGATATATTAAGGACTATTTTTCTGTATATAGCGATTCTGTATACATACGCTGAGGATATTTGAAAGATTGATCTGTACAGACATACAGACAGACAGACAGACAGACATACAGACATATAACATACACACAGTTAGACAATTATATATATTATTATTGAAAGTGTTGACGTCTAGGTGAAATTTCATGATTGAAATATGCGGAAAATATTGTGGAAGATACATTAAATGAATTTCTTTATATGAGACTACATATATTGCAACTTATATGATAAATTAGATTGATTTAAAGTAATATATAAAAAACAATATTTGTCTGCCTGGGAATCAATTACTTTAGATGGGAATTAGTTATTAAATTTATTCAGCAATTAATTTATTGTTCAATTTCCGTAGGACATTGTTGGTTAATAATAGATTTTTTTGTATGTATGTTTATGTGTTACTGACCTATCGATAAAATGATAATAATGTTTTTTGCAAACAACAATACAAAATGATATACGTTCAACGATTACGATTAAAAATATCATCGAATTTTTTATTTACGCCCCGAGTTTATTTTGGAGAGAGGTTTTTTTTATACACAACAACGTGTTAATTGTTTGTCGGTGATCTTAACTATTACTAGTTACACAGGTCACCGACTTAATAATCAGTATTTACCTTGCAATACAGGAAATCAGAGTAAACCTGGATCAAGACGATCGATCGGAATTTTATCAATAATATTCCCGATCTCCCAGTCGTAATAACCGATCAAATCGATTTAAGAATTCTTGAATTGAGTGGGATTTGAACCCATGACCACAGTATTTGTAGCCACGCTTCTTATCCGCTGAGCTATTACGCTGGTTATTTGACTTGGAAAATTTGACTATTGAGGAATTTATGAGGGAATATTTTATTGACTATTTATTTTAATTGAAACGACAAAAGGGATAATGATTAGAGGGAGTGATTTTCATATTTGTACTTGGCGGTTTGTAAATCGCAAATTTTTCTGGAATATATCTTTATTATTTAGCAACCGTGATTAAATGGCTGATTATGTATAACAACGTGTAATGGGCAGTGGTTATTCGTATGGGATTAATGTGTATGGTTAGGGTGTTGGATTTCAGCAGGTTAGATAGAAGAAGGATCTGAAGAAAGGTCGGCATTCCGGATCATCGATTCATCACAATAGTACGCATCAATCACTTGCGACCTTCTCCCTCTTTTTTGCCAACTCCTTAGGGACCCACTGGCCAATCCTTCGTATTTTTGTTTGTACCAAAACACTCTTTTCAAGTTTTTTTTTTATCAAACTAAATACTTTATGGACTTGTTAAACACACAAAAATCGTGCGTTGAACATAGACATAAACATTATATGTATGTGTATATCTCAATTTAAACACTAAGCGCCATATTCAATATACACCAATACTACCAAGCTCTTGTCTATTCGTACACACACCATCTAGCACAACTCACTAAGGCACTCTTATTATACTATTATATTGAATACGGCTCTAATTATACAAAATTATTATTGTTAATGGCATAGATATAAACATTAGATATCGTATTGCATATAATTCCGTCGTGTAGACCGTGTATTGTTGCATTCTTCTTAATGGCATAATGTGTCTCTCTCAACACGTTACCTAGTGGCCACTGAGAGTGGTCGTGACAATACTTTGCCAATAATATTTTAAACATGTAAAGAAGTAGTCTTTGGTAAAAAGTGAGCCTAGATGTATTTGAGTGTATGTTTGAGTCCATATGACATGTAGTAACAATGCATTTACCCATTTTACTCTGAAATATAACTGAAGATATGAAGAGAGATGTTTACAGTATAAAGTTTGACAGCTAACTGATGTTTTTGGCCACTTGATCCACTTGAACTAAACACGAATTTAGATATCTTATGTTTATATCAATGGAGTTGAATTTAAATTATTGTAGATCTATAAGTGACAAATTTTTACTGTGATTGATTGAGCATATTTATAGAATAACCCTATTTATATATTATCAAAAAAACTTTTACTTGTTATTATCGACAGCAAAAAATATATCTATATAATAAATATTCAATCGATTAATAATATACATATAATGATTGCGAAACTCAAATATTTGAGCTGAAAAATATTTATTTTCTTCTCACCTTGAAAACTGTCAATTCATAAATACGTTTATATGTTACCGAAATATTATATTATATATATGATAAATTATCTAGAAAACAGCCTAATATGACAATAATTATATATTTTTTCCTTCTTTATATATAAAAATATAATCAGAGGTATAATATAACTAGATTTAATGAGTTTCCTAGTAACTTGTAAGAATTATAATCCACCATGTATCTATCTAAAACATAATCAATTTATTTTATAAATAATTTAGTGAAACGAATGTGTGTTTTTGAAATATTTGAAATGCAGTAATATTCTGTCTGGTGGTGTTTCTGTTATTCGGAGATTGATGGAAGTAATGATGTCGAATTTGTCATTCACAGCAGCAGATGACAAGGATATGGTATATTTTAAACCACAACTTCTCACCCTTATTATATGTATTTATATAGACGATCTCATATATTCTTGACAATTCATCGGTTCTTATAATATTTATGAATAGTTTGTTGAATTATATTCATTAAGAATGCTCTCCTTGCTATACTTCTTTGCGTCGTATAGTTTATTTAAAGATAGTCCATTTGAAGAATGGTGACCATTCATTCAGCACAATAAGGTCATATACATACATAGATATGCCAATAATACTTTAAAAGACGTCGAAACCATAGCAAGCGCAGATGAGGCCAGGCATAGGTACCAAAAAGTTTCGTGTGTTAGCCGCTTGGGGCGCTGCTTCTATCGCTCTTATGTTTAACTGTCACTTGTAGATGTTTTAAATAACATTACACAGTATTTCACTTAATATGGTAAATTGCGACATTAAAAGTTGCTCATTATATTCAAGGACAAATATAAGTCACTATGTAAACTATTTACACTCACTGCGGATGTTTTTGTAAGAAAATCTTGTTGCTCTCGAGTGTCGGATTATCGAACATGTCGGATATTAGGGACTGCAGCCCTCGTATATGTTAGTGTATATGTGTAGGGCTTAGAATTGGTACATGTATTAGGAACCGGGCACGTTCGAATGTATGTATGAAGAAAATATTGCATGACGCTTCTATTCATTGATTTAGTAGTATTCATAGTAATCAAAGAAGTTTACGGTAGTCTTGCTCAACTCCACGCTTGTTAAAAGTGTAACGTTTGCTCTACAAGCACAAGAAACAAACAGTAGGTTAGGTTTCTAATGAAATGTTAGGTTATGCCTGGTTTTATTACTCATGCTTCCTTATCTTTTGATATATATTTTTTCGTATAATTTAGGATTGGTCTCAATTCCCATAGTGTATATGGGGAAGGCGTTCCGCTTTGGGAAGCCCTGTTTTTAAATGACGATAATACTTGTGGAGACCGCAGATAGAACCTCTCAACGCTCTACTGCTCGCTCCACCCACTTCGAGCCCCTAATGTAATTTGAAAAACATTCAAATAATGAGATTAGCCCCGCAGGAGAGAAGACAAGGGTAATTTTTTCCAGCCCGTAATTAACATCGGGACGAGGAAGGGCATCGCGGCCCACCTCATCCTTCTTTCAGCAATATTTCTCCACCCTCTCTGTTTTTCGACGTCTCTTTCAAAATAAGACGCGATACTTCTACTATTATTGTTTTGCCCTCCGTCGACTTGATGTGATGGAAATTATTTTCATTGAGAGCGGACGGCGTAAAATTTTTAATCATGTCTCGAGTTGCTAAATTGGAGCGCCTTGCATCTGTGACACGGTCTACCCCACTTTACACGTTTTAGCTTGATTAATATTTATATACGACTACAATAAATACGGTACACACAGATAAGATTGTAGGCCATATCGAGGCATCCAAAGAACGAGTAGAGTCTTTCAATTTTAATTATTTCAGACATATTAAACTCCGGCCTCGACGAAGAGACTTGCTTTAAGGACAGCAACTGTCCACGTTTCAAAAATCATGGTCGACTAGGCTTTGTTCGGCGGAAGGCTCTACTCTCATTTCACAACACAATTACGAGGAAATTAGGGAGAAAATTATTGCGCAACGGGACTTATTAACGGGACGAAGTTTCGCAGACTCCCGGAAGCAATTGCTTTTTTTTTCATCTTCTTTTTTTTCCGTTGTTAGATTAACTCCTACGATTCCGAGGGAGCGACGTTTGAAAAAAAGATTCATGATAACATCGTGTTATAGATCAAGCATTATAATTTCGTATTTCATAGATTAATTGAACCGGAGTGCTGTCAAAATTATTGCAATATAGTCTGATTGGATTTTATAATATTCACAAAACCTAATTAAAACGAATTTATCCTTTGTGATTGAAAAATGGTGTATAAAAATATGCGGCCACAATATAATATAAAGTAAATTAGTCGGTGTTTGAACCTTTGATATATAATTTAGACGCTTATTTCATTAATATAATAATAAGGATATTTTTATATAATTTTTATTTAATCTGTGCAATATTATTTGATGTGAACAATTGCCACTTAATTGTGAAAGATGTAGATATATGTACATATGCGATAAAGCACGTCTCAATTTATTTTTACCTGAAGAAATATACAAAATATGAAGAGTCGAAGAGAGACAGAAAAATGAGAAAATCTTAAGCGATGAACGCGAATAAAAAAAACGAGAAAGAAACAAGAGTTCGTTGAAAGTTTCGTCGTCGTGGGAGTTTATTTCTTCATCGGCAATTCTTGAGTAACGAATTCACTGTAAATAATAATTCTATGAAACGGAAACTGGCTGAAAAACAATCAGAATAACATTTTCAATTTGAGATTTAACTCGGTTTTTTTTAATAATCCATATTTATATTGCTTGCAAAATATTTAGACAATTTTATATTTTGTTTTAAGTATTAAAGTGAAAAATTCCCAATATGGGTTTTCGATAATCAAACTTTCATTTCATAAAAGAAAACCAATTCGTTTGGCCGGAATTTAATTATTAACGTTCAATAGAGGCGAGCGGTATCGCAAATATAATTTTTAACGTTGGCATCGACGCGGTGTTGCTTTGTTATTTTAAAATTTATAATTTGTTAGTGTTATTGGTGGTTTTATACAATTTTCGCATGTGGTGTCGTATTGAAAAAGCAAAGTTGGGGATGATAACACGATAAGGTTGAGAAGGTCTGGTTGTCGGGGGATGAGACGATGAGGCTTTCTTTGGTGAAATATTGTCTAATTTATAAACTCGGTAATTGCGAGAACTTCTCGTAGGCTTTCTTAGTCCACAGGTCGAGCATGGTTTATGTATTGTGAAAACTATTACTCGAATTTCGAAGAAAAGTGACAAAACTTTCTTGAGACACCCTTACAACATCTTTCGCACTGACCGCTCTAAATCACACATATAATTAATTCAATAATATTATTAGTACAATAAAAAATACAATGTAATTAATTGGAATAATCAAATCATTAATTCGAGTAGGTATCATGCCGGAGAACTTTTTCAAAATACCAGAATGCATAAAAAGTTTGCAAATCAGATAGTAGTTTTCCAC
>JAGTTH010004265.1:0-12789 GCA_022606485.1 Agraylea sexmaculata | reverse complement strand
CCCTGAACCACCCAGGAGTGTATTGCGGCCTGCCTTCTCATTACAGCCACTTGAGAGAAGCTTTACATAAATAATCATTATTGATGCTCCACCGCCTTGCCAACCCTATACCATATCGCTGTCTCTCTCTATCGCATGTCATAACACATATGCCATCTCGCTCTCACCAACTGTGGGTGGCGCACTCTCCGACTATACTCTCACTTTACTTTCATAATAATTGCATTTAAAAAAAAAACGCTCCTACTTTCTAAACAGGCTGTAGTGGGACAAGATTACCAAGGATTAGTCGAATCCCCAAAAACATAATTAATTGAATTGTTTTTAATCATCATTATACACTGAAAGCTCTCTTGATTACAATACTATTGTGTTCGACTATACAATATCATACAATTATCGTAATCTGGTAATACTCGACTGAGCAACTTAACGACTATAAATTCCTGCGTTGATCAAACGGAAAAGAATTATAATTTCATTCTTATTATATACACATATATTCAAAAAAGCCACCACAATTGAATCGTCACATTAAGAACACTCATTTGTAAACAATGACAATGTTATTTAGTATGATTTTGCTGCTAAGTGACTCAACGAGAGCTTAACTAAAGTTTCAAAATTAATGATATTGTATTTATATAAAATTGTTATAATAGTTCGTGGTATAATATGTAATTAATAACAGTGCCTTTTTTAAAGAATCGTAATCTTAAAGTATGAAAATAATATACACAATAACTGAGGTGTCAGAAACCAGTGAGATGAACTCAAAAAAGTGTCACAATTTATTTATTATTTAACTGTGTTACAGTTTAAGAAGCGATGATGAATATTTTTAAATAAATAAAAATGCATAAATTCACATGAAAAGCAAAGTTTGTTAAAAAATATATGACATCATGTTGGTTTTCACCTGTAAAAACGGTTTGAAATTTAATATAATTATTTATAATGGGCATGGCATAAAATATTCAAGATAAAAAAAACTATAATAATAAATACCATATAAATACTAATAATTTTAATAAAAATAATGTAACTGATTTTGTATTTTTTTCACCTTAATATATTTAATCTTAAAATGGATGAAACTAACGGAATAATATATATTTGGAAACCTAATCTGGCTAAAGCGCATTCCTTGGTATGGGGACGTAACTTCGAGGTGGCACTGGAGAACACTTTAAATAGAGATACTTAGTCCTTTTTCATCCCCTTGATCCTTTATCTGTTGGAGGATTTAGCTCGTAGTCTTTGGAGGTGTTGCCGAGCGTAAGGGATGTTCTTTGGGGAGCGTTGGTCTTTAAATAATTGGTCGCAGTTTAGCGGATCATATTATAATAGTGTATTGCAATGAATACAATGGCCGGAAAAATATTTGTCTGTTTGCCCTTTTATTATTATTGTTGTATCGCCTAGGTTTTTTGTCAAAGAGACTGAAGCCTCTTCACTATACACGCTTATTCAGCTTAGCTCTCTTATATAGCGCCACGGAGACTTTCATAGAGAGGCACGGTATTTTTCAAACCGGGAATCCGGGAAAAAATACAATTGGGGATATAGCCTGGAGCAAACAAACTTGAAAATATAACCCCAAGGGCCGGTTTCATCAACGCGTGTTAAGTCGTGTGCGTCGTGGCAAGAAATCGTACGAATCTCGTGTCATATACAGATATTCCGTTTCTTGTTAACGATACTAAAACTATAGCTGAGTGGTTCCGATGTTTATACTTAGGCATTCAAGTGAACTTATTTATATACAGGCGACTCGAGCCGAAGCGACAATATCGGCACTAAACTGGAATGGAGGGGGAAATATAGCACGAGCTCGAGATTTAGCTATAGCACGTCGATATCAGCGAGCTAGGATTTGATAGATTGTAGCACGAGCTACATCTTGAAGAAAAGCATTTTGCGCGTAAATCGCCGAGTGACACGAGCACAAGATTTAAAACGCCTTGAAAAAACTGGCCCTAATAAGAGTCTCAGTAAATTTTCAAGCTCCACTAAGTTCTATTGAAAGAAAAGAAAGAGGGCACAAAACCCGATTTCAATTACCGAATAGATATACACATAGCAACTAATAGATATAGCAACGATTACACATTTACTAGATATTTGAAAAATCTTATAATATAATATTACATATAAAATAAAATAAAATCTTCCCAGGATTCTTCCATGCATATAATATTTAATATATGATACATGTACATATATCACGTGAATTGAATTGAAATAATACAATTATCAAATACCAAATAAAATATTTTTCCGTACTATGTAGCAAGGGGTTAATAACACGCTTTTTAACCTATTTAAAAATCAATTTTATTATTTATTTAATATTGTGTTATTTTATATGAATCCTACTAACAAGAAGAAGAGATGACTGTTTCTCAATATTATATAATATATATTAGAAGATTTATTTATTTATTAATTTGCATATAAATGCTTGTGAGATTTTTTTCACAGACAACAAAAACAAAACAAACGGTATAAAATAAAAAAGGAAAGTATAAAAAAATTAAGTAAAGTAGGCAATCTTTTTATGTGTTTCCATATAAAGTCGTTACTACACAAGCCATGTTGGGGGCACAATTGGTGGAAAAGAGATCACCCAGGTGGGCAAATTCGTTGCATCCTATTCCAAACAGAATGGAAGAGGTATGAGAAGATAAAAATTTCTATATAAAATTATCGAAAATATATAAATTTCCTCGTGATAACTAAGCTAATATTTCGGGTCAAACTTTTTTTGTATATTTTTCCGGGAATGCATCGTTCGAAGTCCCTTTAAAGACATGCCACCATGATAGAATCTGGAACTGGATAATATGTTCGCAAATCGCTTCACATTATTCACACTCGACTGGCAAACGGAACAATTTGGATAAACACAATCAAAAGGATGAGAAATATTTGCGATTCTTTCGGCATCATTACAGCTTCAGGACTCAATACCTTTTGTCAAAAAATCGGTTTATATTCAAAGTACTTGGCCACGATTCCAAACATTTCAAAGACAATCGCATTACGCACCTCGGATTATAATAAAAGCTTGATGGAATGCGGAGATGGTTTTATTTTCCCAGAGTCAATATTGGCCCTTTTTTACGGCCCTAAGTGGCTTCACATGCTCTTCACATGCATTGTATTCAATCTATCGCTAATTAATTAATTAATGTACACAATACAAGCAGGTAATGGTCAGCACAAAGCCTGCCCGTCGTCAATGTGTCAAGTCTCCTTTCATTCTTCACAACCGAGTCGAAGTGTTAATTGATTCGGGATCTTCAAATAAAAGACAGACGGAAATACCTGAACATGTATTTTCGCTTGTTGGCTTTTCGGTTTGATGAAAGATAAGAATACATTTAAATATAAATGTAAAAATCACATTTATGTTAATTAATTACTCCACAGATCGATTGAAAAGCCTGTTTAACCCATTTAAGACCATCGTACCATATATGGTACAACTGTTTTATCAATACATCGATGGGTTGTTTACGTCCATAAATGCTGTTTTGAAGAAAATATTATTACATAATTAATAATATATGACACATATTTTAAATTATTATTGTTTAATTATAAATTCATTAATTCTTAAATTTTAGGGCCTTCACCGTGTAATCTCTATTTTTTATATTCTAAACCATCCTTATGCATTGGATTTATCTGTGGTTATAATGTAGGTATGTATTTATGTAGAAAAATTTTGAAGAAAATGTTTCCTCGAATCCATCGATATACAAACAAAATTTAAAACGGTATGATGTTTATACGTTATTGATACATTTTTCATTCTACTATTGATATTCACACCTTTGATTTTTTTTTAAATAGGTATCCACTAACCTGTGTTTATACCAATATTTTGATATTTCTTTAAAAATACAAATATTATTTATGTAATAAGTTTTCATGCCATTATTAGTCAATATTCAATAGGAAACGAATTTGCGCACATATGTGATCTCTTATCCACCAATTCTGCCGCCTACGGGGATTGTGTACCAGTGACCTTATATGGAAACATAAAAGATTTCCTCCTATAGTTTACTTTTCTTATTTGCACCAATTTGTTCTTGCTTCTATGAGCATTTATATGCAATTAAATAAATATAAAAAAAACTTCTTACTATAGTGTCCCATATATGGTACAGAAGGATTTTGCGCATGCACAACATAAAAAATATAAATAAATAAATATCGTGACGCCTTCCCTATTGACGGGAGTCCCTTTATAAGGGGTTGGCCAGGCTACCTTTACGGGAGAATATAGTAGAGATGGTTTCCCAGGCCACCACACAGCAATGAGTACTAAGATCTAGTTTGCTAAGCTAGATCTACCAAGTGACTCCGGTGCCAAAATATAATAGTCAAATTATTAGGAAAAAAATATTTTCAGGGTAATTAGCGTCTGGCAAATATAAAATTTTATTTATAATTTAAATTATATATTTTTTTATATTAAAGTTTGAGGATCTGACGAGTGGATGAAGTTTTCCCATGCATTCCTCGGCGTTATGAAAGCGAAGATGCGCCTTTCTCACAGCATGCGTGGGCGGAACACAGGTTAGCCACGCCCACACAGCTCCTCCCACTACTCTTTCAGCTATCGTGGTGGGGGAGAAAGTATTCTTCAGAACGAATGAAAATATTTTCAATTATGGCAATTTAAAAATTACACATGTCAAGATGGATTTTTCAATAAATTGAAATGTTCAAGTGAAGTGAAATGATTTTTTTGTACGTAAAAAAATATTATTTTTTTTAGAGATATTTACCAATTTGTGAATTGGATCCCTGTTTTAATAAAAAAAATATATTATTCTTGTCAATTAGAGTTGATTTCAGACAGATTACAAATAGTCTCGATATTATCTCTGTCTATGAACGATCATTTCCTACCATTTTAGATAGTCGACGAATACCGATCCACATAAATAACGTTCTTAAAGCCAACCAATTTGTAAAAGAATCTTTACGACCTGATAAACTCGACTTGTACTAATAATGTGAATTGTGAAGAATGCCACAAGTCAAAAAAAAAACTAAACATACGTAATTTTATCATTATGATTAAATCTTCATAATGAAAGTTGTTTAAAATATTAATTTATAAACTCACAAGTATGCGATTCTTTCTAGCATAACTAATTAAAAATTAATAATAAGTTTATATTATGTTAGACATTTTTGTAGACTATTTAATTTCCTATATTTCCATGTAACATTATGTTGTCATAAAATCAATAGTTTTGTCATAATTTGTATAGAACGGTGGCATTTTACTTGAGGACGCTCACAATAAATTGTCACGGAAAATTCTGACTAAACTATTAAATATCGAGGGTATACTGCCAAAATGCACTATATCATATTTTGAGATATTTTATAATTTGTTATAAAAAAGTCACAGTCTTAACAGAACTATAAATTTATGGTATATATTTGAATAATTTACAATGTGGTATAAGTCAATTACGTCTTTACAAATATAACAAAATTATTATAAATACATCTATTTTAACTACCAGAGCTAACTAACTAACAGAAACCAAAAATGTAAATAGGACTAATAGGATAGGATAATTTTTTTCTTCCGATATATTGATGATACGACTAAGTGCGTTTTGTCAGTAGATAAAGTAATAACAAAAAATATACAAATGCATCTCTAACTCAAAATCGTCAAAATATGACTTAGTGCATTTTAGCAGGATACCTTCGATATATAGGTAACTAAATTATGTACTAGAAAAATGTATAAAATTAAACGATGTACAAATAACTTTAAAACAGCATTTATGCATCTTAAAAAAAATATTGTTCCATATACCTACTCCTATTATATTATTTGTAAATTATAACGGTTTTGGTTGATGTATTTATTTAAAAGTAAATACATTCACATACAAGCATATAGAGAAGACACCATTATGAGTGCACACGAATTCAATTAGTTGTATGGTGTTGAAGCATGGTGGTCTCCAAGTTATTACTGGACATACATCAAGTATGTGAAGCCTTCTTCAAACTACTTGTATTGTACAAGGCGTATTGGTAATATCATTATATCAAATTATGACAATTTTAAAAAAATATTTCAACAATATGAGAACTGCAGTATTTTATGAGAGAGATAAGATATGTTGTTCGTTAACAAATTCCCAAATACATTTTGTTTGTGAGCATGTGATTTTATTTTATACTTAAATCACAAGGAATCAATTAATCAATCAATAGGAATATAGGGGATAATAAGTATGGCTACAAATACTATAGTCATGGGTTCAAATCCCGCCTAAGTAAAAAAAAAATTGATTTGATCGGTTATAACGACCCGATAAAATCGCGATCGATCGTCTTGATCCAGGTTTACTCTGATTTCCTGTACTGTAAGGTAAATACTGATTATTAAGTCGGTGACCTGTGTAACTAGTAATAGTTAAGATCACCGACAGACAATTAATTAACACATTTTCTGTCTAAAAAACAATTTTTTTTTAAAAAAAAGCTCCCAAGACGAAGGTATGTAAATAAATAAGCAATTTATTTATTATTAATTAGAGTGTAAAAAAATAAAAAAAATGCGGTTAGGTTAGGATATATGATAAATAATTGAATTAATGATATAATATTTATTGGGTGAAAACTTCCAGAGAGTGCCTACGTGAGTTAAAGTTAAAGTGAATTGCAGATAGCAAAGTTATTTTTGTAAAATTTGTGTATACTGTCTTTGACTTATTTGTAGATCGTTTAATCATCTACAATACACTTGAACATAATTTTGTTATTTATTTAATATTTTGATCAGAATTTGTATTGAAAAATTGCCATCAAAGATGTCTTTGCATAATACTTTGTTCACTGCAAACTCTAGTAAAACTATTAAACTCAGTAATAAAATAATGTAAAATATAGGAAATTTAATTCAGACAATATTAATAGATTTAATTTTAAATTTTTAAAAATAATTTTGATTGAACAATAATGTCTCAATGCGGATCTGTGAAGAGTACTGTGTAATACATACAAGGATGATAATCACAACAATCATCATCATAACCATTATGATTGGTCACACAGTTAATGACTCTTGTATGTACAGTCAGCCTCCACATTGTACTGTGCCGAATCCCTTTTTTTATATATATTAACATGTAATCACCTCACTTAGCACATACAATCCAAATAATCATCGTGTTACCGCCGCATTCTTATACCAACTAAAAATCATTGAGTTTACGGCGTTATTAATTTCTAGTACCGTCATATAATTACGATAATGTATGGATCGATTAAAATTTTTTAACTGTTAGTTAGAAAACAATTTTTTATGGTTTCGCCCACGCAACAACGGCCTAGAAAATGTGTTTGTCAGAATGCCGCAATTTACTATTATTGATACTGGCTAATGTAAACATCGTAAATATCACATTTTAACATTATGGAAATACCGATTTCTTTTCAAGCTGTGAAAATTTATTAACAACAATCATTTGTATTGTACTCATCGTGTATTTGAAATTGGTCTTAAAATTATTTTTTTTTTTTTCATTTTATTTTTTTCATAATTATAATAATATCTGAATATAAAATCATACTAATCTATTTATTATCAAAATATATAACCTACGAAAGTAGTACGAAAAGATTTTAATATAATACCACTCTTTGATTCTTATATTTTTAGATAACGGTGAAGAAACCATCACAAACGTCTGTGATTGGTGATATCTCGCATCTGATGATCCACAGTTTTACATTTACTCTAAAAGAGAACATATACATTATGAACACTCTGTAGAAACAAAGGGAGTGACGGATGAAAGAAATCATTACACCACTCAATTTAATTATAAAATATTTTTATTTATTTATAAATACAACATGTCTTTTATTGAACATAAAATATTTAAATGTAAGGAATGGTACATTAAATGTTACACAACCACACCTTCATTAATGGTACAAGTCTGCTAGTTAGATTTTTAATTATTATTACTCACTATAATAACCGAAGATTCACAAACTGTCATAATAAATTTATTTTTTATATGAAAAAACTTAGGTCCATTTTAGTATATTTTTTAATGATCGTATTGGAATTACATAAAAGCCTTTAAATTATTTCAAGTTCAATTAAAGACATGTTGTATAAATATTATATTATTATATCATACTTCAGTACCACTAGAGCTTCATGGGAAATCCCAAGTTGCAGTTATGATAATGCAGCAGTTTTCAGTTGGAACATGAAAATATATTATTATATTAGTGTAAGAAATTACCGCAAGCAGTTGTTATTCGTAATATCAAAATATTTCGCCCATGAGCATGTTTTAACAAAAAAAATATAGATTATAAACACTCTGTAGGAACAACGGGAGTGACAGATACACAACTCTAAAGTTAAATATTCAGAATTATGTAGAATAGTTCTAGAATCCCGCTGATTCGAATTATTATAAAAGAACATGTCCCTCCGGAGCTCTAACGTATATATACGAGGACATTACAATTTGTATTCAACTCATCAATTAATTATCAGCATCTGAGGTAATGTCTTGTTAATCTGCATTTATCAGGGGTTAATTAACGAGTGTTTTTTTATAGGAATATAAATCATTATGATCAGATGTTTAGTATTCAAGTGCGACGATATAAATTAGTTTGCCGATCTATTAATTTGCATACGATGAATACTCTTGTTCAATCTTCATTATTAATGTGTTTGGCATAAATTAAACCAGTTCACTTATTATCAATGACTGATCTGTCTTTGAGAAACGCCTCTTTATATTATTCAGACACGAAAATAAAATCAATTATTAAATAATATAATACAACTTAAAAATGTATCTAAAATTATATGTATGTAAAATTATAACCTTGCTCAGTACAGTATTTTATCACAATTATTTAAATTAATAATAAAATAATTTATGACATGGAAACGCATTACGCAAATTAAGTGAATAGTATTGCCATACGATACTAATATCATATCACTCACTCGCTCACTGATAATAACCGAAGATTCTCAAAATGTCATTGGCATTGTATGAAAGCCATTACAATATTTTAATTTCAATTAAAGATATTTTGTATATGTTTCATTGATTTTAACCGACCTTTTATTTATAAAAGAATTCATTTTGAGTAGGGGATTTTTTTAAAACCTTATTATGAAGATAAAAATAACTAAATATTTAGATAGTTTGCGTCAACAGCCGTTTTCATTTCAGATAAACATGGAATGACATCAGGTTATTATTATAAGCGGAATGAAAAATGGTAGCTAACGTGTAGATTAAGATGCAATCAAATCAACAACATTTACAATACAATAACAAAGAAATCAATGGTTATAAAAGTGTTACTATTAATATTTGTTCGTATATTTAATTCGGTCACAGATATTATATACATATTTAAAATGACTTGTGCATGCTTGAATAGGAAAATAACTAGTAATATTAACCTGCGGCAATACATGCATTGCTATTTATTACCAGATATAACTTAACCGATAACATCTGCTGAAATGTTGTGGTTAGTTCGCTAATAAATGTAATTTGTAGAAAATTATTCACTGCGCATGGAGGAAAATTACACATTAATTAATGCAAAAATGTGTCTATTGATTTATAAGATTAAGCAAATATTGCTAAAATGGAGTAGATTACACAGCCTTAAGGCTCACATTACATACAGTTGAATATAAACACCGACTTCAAATCGTAAATGACTTCTAATTATAGTAAACACCCCTTCATATTCATTCATCTCCGTTACTCACTTTGCACTACACACAATGTTGCAAGAATTTTTAATAAAACTGTATTTGCACACATTTAACTGCATGTTCATTTAAAGAGACGCACTGTTATCAAGATGGAGGACCAAGGAGTGAGACAATTAGTCCATCATCTTGATATTTACACATCCAGTTGTTCGGCCTTCTAATATCGGTGATGTCGGATGTACTCATTTTACTCAGTTGTAGTTTTCTAATTTTGACCCTCCACTGGTTAAATTTTTATTATATTCGGATATGTATTAACCGTTAACTGATTGATTAACCCGATCACAAACTTACAAAAAAAAAATTTCATACATATAATTACCGCTTTTAACATTTTTTTTGTACGTGTACGACCGGCTTAATCTCAGTTAATAATTGAAACCGGTTATTGCACTCCCGCCCCCCCAGCTACGGTATTAAAAAAACATCCAGAAAATCCAAATAAAATGATATACAAAACATTTTAATAAACACATACATATGTTACATAAAATACATTTCTATATCAAGATAATAATATTTTTAGTCTATTTTGTAAAATTTGATTATTGTAACATCTGGTAATTTTCCGTCAAGATGTTCAATTATTAAATAATAAAAATCGTTACAGTGCCCCAATATTAAAAAAAGCACTCATATTGCGTTAAAAAACAGTCTCAAGATAATTTTGTTTTTTTTTGGCTAAGGTCTTAATATTATTTATCGAAATTAGATAAGTCTCGAATATTTCTATAATCCCTCTGATGATTAGGAAAGTACATGTCCCTTCGGAGCTCTAACGAAATATTATATATGCGAGGGCTTTCTTGTAAATCTGTATTTGCTATGGTTTAATTAACGAGTGTTTATTAATTTAGTTATATTTTAGGGAATCATTTATTAATGGTCAAAATCTGCTAGTTTGATTTGTTAAATGTTTTAAATAGTGCTGCATTGTTTGTCTACGAATATTTAGAAACATATTCTCCCATATGAAATCCTCTTTAAAGAGCGACTGGGAAATGTTATACAATCATTCGTCACCTCCAAAGCACATTTATAAGTACATATTTTGAAAGCCCAAGTTCTCAAAGATCCAAGCTCGTATATCGAGGAGACAATGGCTTATTGGTTGTGCGGCTATAAATCGAATTGAGGTAATATTTGGGTGCGCAATTAGCACTTCACACAAAGGAATCCTTTCGAGAAGGGTGACCGTAAATAAATTAAATAGTCTCACAAACACAAATAACAATAAAATATTAAAAGTGTGCAGCATTACGTTCATCTTCGCCATTCACAAGAATGGTCGGTGTGAAGCCTCGGGCGAGATAATAAAACGAATTACTAAATAATACACACATAACAAACAGAGCCTTTGCTAACTGAGAGCTCGCCAATTATTATTAATATAAATTAATCAAACTGATCGACTATTGTGAGATATTTATGTGGAATCAATTACAATCAGACCTAGTCCAAGGGGGTGCTTTGAAATATTCGAGCTCTGCAGAGATTTCCTTTATAATATTGATTTATTATTTGATTTTTGTATTATCATAAACAACATGTTTTCATTTGAAACTAAAAGATTTTTTTCGCCATTATGTAATGCCAGTGGGATTAGTAAAAAAATATACTAAAACGGGCCTAAGCATTTTTTTGTAAAAAAAATGTATTAATAATAAAATAATTTAATATGAAAGCTTGATAATCTTCGGTTTTATTAATGAGTGAATATATGTTGTCATTAGAGAATAATAAAAACAACTTAATTATGTCATCGCTTTCGAAGTTCAGTTTCAACAAGGTATTCTTTTTCGTCAACAAGGTATTGTTGACTTTGCAAAATGCGTAGTGCATTGGGTGAAATTACGCTGTACCGTACTTTGTTTACATATTCAAATCAAGCGATCAATCACCTAATAAGTAAATACGCAAGATTCTCAGATTTTTTAAAATAATAATAAAAAATTGAAAAGTTTAACTAGCCGACTTGTACCATTAATAAAAGTGTGGTTGTTTTACATTTAATGTACCATTCCTTACATTTAATTATTTGAGTATCAATAAAAGACGTGTTGTATAAATTATTATATTCATGGGATAAACAATAAAATAAAAATGCAAATTTCAAAAAGAGTAATATTAATATGTTATAAGATTGTTTTGTTAATATCCGAAAAATATAATAATAAATTTTACCGAATAAAAATGTATGCCGCGCAGTGTTCTTCAATTATGACCAATTGCAAACCTGTTTTTTCACCTTCTTGGCTGAGGTTTGCACATAGCTTATAAGTTATAACAAACTATATTATATATATACATATATTGTAATTATGAAATTTATATTTCACACATGGTTTAGCTGAAATATTGTCCAATAATATTATTTATATTATTTGATTATTTACAATTGTGAGCAATTGGAAACTTGTTTTTTCCACCTCTTGGCTGAGGTCTGGTTATTACATAAAAATGCAGCTGAAATTCATCAACCCTGTGTAATTTTAATAGGTTTGATTTAAAGAACTAAAAATACAAATGAATGAATTAAGACGTTTTAACCTTAATTTAGTCTCGTAGGAAAAATACTCTTTTTAGGCGTTTATAATTTTTTTCTGTTTAAAATACAAAAATTACCTTTATATTATAAATATATTTAGGAGGGCAGAAGTGCAAATACCGGTTTGAATTGATAACCCGGCCTTACACGTACAACCAATTAACTAATTTTAATGCAATTTGCACTTTCGCCACCTAGATATGATAATAAATAAATATCTAATTAGAATCGTCAATCGAATAATCAGACGTAATTTTTATTAACATTGCAAAAAAAGTACCTATACTTGCCACTTACTTGGCTATGTATCAATGCACTGAATATATTATTTGGTAGCTAAAACTCGGTTAGGCCTTAATAGAGGTTGTTGAGGTTTTGTTTTTGAAGACCTCCCAAGGAATAAATAATA
>JAGTTH010004262.1:0-101893 GCA_022606485.1 Agraylea sexmaculata | reverse complement strand
ATATATATATATATATATATATAATGAGTTCAAAAGTAACTTTGGTTAATTAGGCAGGACAATCAAGTAGTTCAGTCAGACATCACGTCGTTCACAAACTTACTATCTTTTGATCTAATGTCACGAACAATCGTGTTCTATGAGTATGACGCACATGATCTTTATATTTTTAAGACAGATTGACTAGTCTATTTTAAATTGAGGAAAATGTTGGTCTTTTACGTCATCGAAACAGCGTTAACATTGTAAGACGTTTGATGAAATAATATTTGACAATTATTATTCAAATGGATTTCCTAAAAGATGGATATTTTAAAATCGTTGCCAGATTTCATGGCGGAAGTTCGTAATGACCTCATATGACGAATGTTTTACAATGTTATGAATTTGTCATTGAAATTGTGATAAGTCGGAAAAGAATAATTTGTAACGACGCTATTTTTAATTATTATGACTAATTCATTAAACAATAAAAAAATCAAAATTTAAATATCTATACGTAATATTATTGAATGCAACAAAATTCATCCAGAAGACACTTATTGTATGAAAATAGTATGTAATCTACGTAAATATTGTATATATCTTTGTTAAGCTTGCGATTCAATTTGATCGGTTTTTTGTTAATTAGTGCCTCGCCCGAGGCTCAGACGAGGCATTAGCTAACAAAAAACCGATCATAAGTGTAGCTAAGTAACTCTACTATCGTATTTACGGTGTACGTTTACGGTGACGTGTGCCTGGGAATCCATTACTTTAGGGACCGTAGCATTTTTTGTATATCAATTTATAATATTTAAGGAAACTCTATTTGAAATGGGAGACTGAAATAATTTGATAATAAAGTTAAATGAATGGTTCATTATGTGTCTTAATCCAAAAGGTAAAATATTCATCGGTACCAAATTTAGTTATTGCCAATTCAATATTTTCATACTCTTGTAAAAAAAAATGTAATGCAATAAACGTAAGCCTTAAAAAACACTGCGGCGTTTTTATTTTATTAAAAAAATCAATTAATTTTACTTTTATTATAAGTATACATATCTACTTTGATATATGTGTGGATGTATTTAATATACATTTACGAATATGTAATAGAAATAAGTGGAAGATACTGGTGCGGGAAACCTTGGTTCATCACTGAACTGGAGTGCTTGTGATGATGATGATGATGATGCGAATATGTAAAAAAAAAGTTTTTACTTAGTACTTTCTCAAATATTATTCAAAATAATGAATTGAATTGATAATGATTGATTTTCTTAAATTTGGTTAGAATATATGGATACCTAATTTAAAAAAAAAATCAAAGTGTGAATAATATATGTGTTGCAGTGATCTGATGGTTATGGAATGAGATCCTCCTTTAAATGCTAATATATTTTATAAGGTGAAACTTGCCTAGCAACAGAAGAGTCCAGATGTTATTCATGGAAATGGTGGACATTTCAGGATTGTTTGTATGTCAACGAATTCACGTACGCCACTCCATTAAAATTGCATTTATTGTGCACAGATATCTCAATTGATCACAATCGATTTCTTCTTCAAATTAATGACAAGAACTCGACACAAATTATTTGAAATCTTTTATTTAAAATTTAGCTTGATTGACTTTGTATAGATAGTGATTTTATTTGAATATCAAATCATTTCAAGAATCAAGGTTTTAAGCATTAGTGCAAATTATTGTATGCTCATGTATATTGTAATTTATTCACCAATTTCTCATTAATATTAAACTGTGATGAAATTATTACTTTATGTAACACTATAAGTCTTTGTAGGAACGATGAGATTTACTCATTAAATAAGAGCGTGAACGTAGTGCAGTTTATTAGGGCTTTAACACTAGGTTGGGTTAAAGAGCAGGAGGGATAGTATCGGAAATACTATCCAGCAAGCCTGTGGGTAAGAGAAGGCAGGGTAGACCTAGGCTAAGGTGGGGGGACGAGTTCTATAAGGTAGTTAGGAGTTTAGGAATTAATAACTAGAGGAGCATTAAGTGGAAGATGCTGGTGCGGGAAGCCTTGCTTCATCACTGAACTGGAGTGCTTATGATGATGATGATAAGTCTTTGTTGTAATAAATTGTATGTATATATATATAGAGTATATATATATATATATATATATATATATAGATATAGTATAGTTATATATATATATATATATATATATATATATATATATATATATATATATATATATATATATATATATATATATATGTAGGTAACTCTTAACTGAGCTAAAAATATGAAATGAAATAGGGCTGCATTGTGAAAAACCGAAAACATAATAATAAAACAAGACTATCATCGTAATTGGCTCGTTTTGTCAAGATTTACACGATCTGATAATGTTTTAATATTTATGATTTAGTAGTTGTAGTAGATCCGGTGTCAAGATAATTTACGATTATTTAGTGGTCCACCAAGCCAACTGTCATAACTGCTGGCGTATTACATTTTATTACCCAAATATTATAAAATTTATATATTAAAGTTACATATTAATAGGAAATCATCACCTCGGTAGACTCTTTATGGGAACAAAGTGTAAGTTGGGTCTCGACTCCAACACTGATCGCACGTTGCTCGTTTACGACTGAGCCACCGTTTAAACGATGCAACATAATATACCCTTAGAAAGTGGTATAAAAATAGGATATTAAAATATATATTCTTAGATATGAGAGATTTTATCTGAATGACAAACCCGTCAATGCGTGAATATTCAACATGAATAGGTAATATAAAAAAAGGATATTCATAAATTTCAGCCATTACATTATATCATTTCAGTCCCACGTTTATTATAACATATTCACAATGAACTAATCGATTTATGTCTTATTTGATGCGAAAAACATCTCAATCTACGCTCACACATCATTGAAAACGCGATTTTTTGATAATTTGAATTTCAAATTGTTTTTTGGTTGAATGAAATTTGACGTGGCTGAAAAATTCCACATATTTACTGAAACAGGCAATACGATAAAGAGATTATGTATGAGATGCAATTTTAAATAAATTAACATGCAAATATATGCATGCATATATTACAAAAAGGAATTTGATTTGAAAAATTACTTATTATTAATTGTGATGTAGTAAATGATAAAATATTCATTCGTCTATACCTATAGAATTTTGATAAAAAAGTTGTTGAACACAAACTTTTATATTTATTTAGTAAGTTCATTTTAAAGATTTTGTTTAGAAAATGTATCAAATATAGATCTCAGATCTCGAAACATCTAGAACCTAAAAGAAGCGCCAACTCTGCGTCGAGAGCTACCCTACTTCTGAAGGGCCTATATTTGTTAATAAAAAAATTTATTTATGTTTTTTTTTATTAGAAAGGATTTATGAGATTAAAACAAAAAAAGGCAAGCTTTGGTACTGTAACTGTAAGGTTATAATATTGGGTAACTCGAGCGTAGTTCAGGGAATAGCTACAAATATTGTAGTCAAAATCCTACTTGAATAAAAAAAAATTCAATCGCCTATTACAAATGGTCAATCGGGGATAAAAATTATAAAATCAGCAGTTTTTTCTGGGTGAATACCGAGGCAATAAGTTAGCCTGGCATAATCACCCACTCGATGACCAATAGTTAAATAGATCACCGATTGTTAAATTCGAAATTAACACGCGTTTAAAAAAAATATTAAAAACTCACCTTACGCTCTGTCGGTGAATTTTACAGCAAAAACAGGGATGAACGCGATAACGATGATTATAATAAATTGGAATAGGAAATGGACGAGTATAGTGATATACGATAAGGGCGCTATTCAAAGGGCCGATTCGACAAGGTATTTGTTATTTTATCGTGCAGTAGTAGTAATTTCTATTTCTTTTGCATGAAGACGTCATTTTGTTTGAAGAGGAAGTCGGCACAGCGACACTAGCGGGAATTGGCTTTGAAACACAGCCTACTTTCACCCACTATTCGTATTTCGCCTCCATAGCAGTAGCAAGTGGAAAGCAACAAGTACACGATAGAATAACTAGGCAATCGACTAGGGATTGATGTAAAGAGGAATGGATACACCGAAAATTCAGGTTCTGGGATGATTGTATAGTTAATTTATGCGCTCTTGACGATCTCTGGGAGTAGACTGAGCGATGGACGCGCTTTACTTTGGGGTAATATCCGTAGTGACGTTTGCACCCATATTATTTGTAGCTTCCACAATGTACCACACACTCTAACTCAACACGTGTTTGACCAACAAGGATCTATTTAAAAAATAATTTATATTTCTTAAAAAAATCGTTTTTTGGCGCACGCTCTCTCATGGAATAGCTGCCAAAGACTGTTGCAATCTCTTCACATTTTTATAAAATAAAAAAATAATTTATTTGATATATTTAGTACTAGGATAGGCTTTAAAAGATCATCGAAAATAAAAACTGGATTGTATACAGGGTGGACTTGAATTAACTGAGAATATTTTAGAGTGTGGTAGGGTATCGCAAGAATAAGCGGAAAAAATATTAAATATTTTTATAAAACAATTACAAAACATGTTGATTGTCTGTCGGTGATATTAACTATTACTAATCGCGTCAGTATTTACCTTACAATCCAGAAAATCAGGTAAACCTGAACAGAAGAACTAAAAGAAAATTGAACATGATTATTATACATTTTGATTTAAGACACAATAATGTGTTAATTCATTTAAGTGGATGATCTTAACTATTACTAGTTACACAAGCCACTAATTTATTAATTGCATCAGTATTTACCTTACAATCCAGAAAATTAGAGTAAACCTGGATTGAGACGATCCATCAGTATTTTATTAATATTATTCCCTATCTCCCAATCGTAATAATTGATCTAATCATTTTTTTTTGACTTGAGCGGGATTTGATCCCATGACCACATTATTTGTAGCCACGCGTCTTATTCCCTAAACTATATCACGCTGGTTATTTATTTTTTGAAATTGTTAATTACGTAGATAACAGACACAATATACACGCGATAGTCACTACTGAGTACTTCACTAAAACAGCTGATTCCAATCCAAAAGCATTATTAATATTTTTAATTAATAATAAAAAAAATGATGAAAAATTCTTGCGATACCCTACCGCACCATAAAATATTCTCATTTAATTCAAGTCTACCCTGTATACATATTTATTTGATTTGGTGACCGTCGCGTCGGTTATGTAATGTTAAACTCCCAATGAGATATGGTGGAAATTAGTTAGTAGCTAAGTGATTCCAATGTGTGGCTAATAGTGTTTTGTTTGGTATCAAGTACATACAGTATAATCGTTATCAAAAATATAATATAATGTAGGTGGTATGAAGAATTGTGTGTTTTACAGGCACATGTTCTTAGATACACAAGAAGAAGATGGTTTTGCGTCGGCTTGTTCAAACAAGTATAGTAGTCATGAATGAACGACTTCCTATCACAACAGGCCTTTTCTAAGCCATTCATATGTCACCAATATATCGCAATTATACACGTGCCTGTCTGACATCAAACGGGTTTCTGTTTAATTATGTTTATTTGAACTAATGCGACCCTTCACGTCATCCTGAAAAGTGGTGTCTACGTGCGAAACGACACGGATATACATTTTATTGTTTGATCATCAACTAACGAAGGTATTTTGTGTTATCTATATTCTCAAAGAAATAGTTTTTTGGTGGATCCGGCGCCACGGGAGTTATCGCTTATGACGCATTTTTTCCATTTCCTTCGAATGCAGTAGCTTTTGATCGGTCACGCCACTCGAAAGACTTTTTGTGACCAGATAAGAAACATTTACGCATTCTAACTAAATCGATTACGAGGAACGATTAACCGTTTCGATAGAATTTTTTTTTGTCATGTTCATACGAAAGATTCCGTAGTAATGGCGTTAGCTGAAGAGGCAGCCCCAGACATTGGTAACGTTCGAGTTCTCTGAGATAACAGGTTCAAAGTCTACGAAGGCGTGGTTATAGCTATCATCTCATCGACATTCTCTACACTTGTAATTATTATCACATTAATCAACATACGTGTACTTCAGATGTGTAAGTGTCATTGTGGAGGTGTGTTTGACATACTATTAAAAGATTTCATCATTATTTGACACACTTCTTTGTAATTTCATTTAATCTCAAAATAATCAATTGCTTATATTGTAAGTAAATTAAAGTTGTCTTCGATCGTCCATTGTTATAGTTATTAATTTCAATATTCTAAACCATTTTTTGAAACTCTACCTTTAGTACCAAATGTTGAAGAGGTTGATTTTGCCGATACCGTCGATATATTTCCATGCCATACAACTGAATGTATAAATATCAAAATTGCAAACCGAGTAGACGAGTCTACTCAAATTCATCTGCTTTGTTCGCCATCTTTATATTTAAACATTCAATTGTATGGCCTACTAATATATCGATGGCATATTTTTAACTCATTGTCCTATCCTTTAATCTAAATTTATTTTGCTCCGGTACTTTAAAATTTAAATTTAAACCAATTTTAAAATTTACGTCATCCCCAAACATGTCAGTGATAAAATATTATCGATTATTTAAAAATATTTTAAACCTGCATAATTACAAGTATCGATTTATCAAATTATCATTATCTACTACGTGTTTCCATCCAAGTCAAATATAAGTATTGTGGCTACACATAAAGAACTTTTGGGTATCCTGGTACATAAATAAATCCAACAAAAATATTTTAATTTTATTAAAACAATAAATTAAAAAACGCATGAGGCGTGGAGCACATGCGTTTGTCTCCAATTGTGGATGATTTATGATGGAAAAACGTACAGAAGGGCATAATTAATTTGTGGTTGGGAAGCAACAAGAATGAAGTTGGAGAAGTATGTTAGAGGACGTGTATGATACATTATGTGCAAGCTGTTAGTCCAGCCTAAACTAAAATGAATCAACCAGATGTGTAAGATTGTACGACAAGAATCTGTTGCTAAGTTTAAAGATCTCAAGCATTATGACTTTTTACGTCATGTTTTTTTTATTTGTATGACGGGACTACAAAATAAGTGGGGCGATAATGGTGAAGGGTCGCGCTCTTTATCAGACGAACATTCTAGAATAGGAAATAAACTATTAATATATATTTATAATATATGTGTCTACATTATAATTAATTAGTAGTTAAATTAGTGGGTGATACGAGTATATACAGGATGGACTTGAATTAACTGAGAATGGGAAGGTAGGGTATCGCAAATATAAACTAAAAAAATTAAATTAAAATAATAATTACGTATTTAACAATACACACGCGAGAGTCACTATCCAAGACTCGATTATAAAAGCTCTATTGATATTTTTTCACTTATTCTCGCGTTAATTGAAGTCCACCTGTATAAGTAAAGGGAGTAACTTGAAATCATATAAAATTAGAGGAACTTAAAGTGTTTTCTACACTAAATACTCCAAGAGAACCTTCTTATGGAGTTTGTATTTATAGCAAATGTAGAATGTTCTTTCGGGGATGAGAAAGGAAATCTTATTTATTTTCATCCATATCACCAATTGACAGTAGGCATTTCCATCAAAAAAATTCCACCCGGTCGTACTGACATTTGTAATACAGACAAGAAACAGCCTGCTTATTTTAGATAAAACTTATTTTTGTAAACACACATAGAAACATGTGGTCTACTGACAAGTTTCGACAAGTTGCCAGATTTGGAAATACATAATATACTCTGTTGTCTGTTATAAATGTTCAACGAAGTGTGTAATGAATTTATTATCGAAATGTATCAAAAACACATCGAAACGTATTAGGGATCGAGTGAGTGGCATATGAAGTTGTGATGAAATCACCGCTGAGAATTGCTGACGTTTTCATGCAAGTGTGTGGATAAGGAGAATATTTATCTTCGACTTTGATTAATGTGTCACATGTGAGCCAAATGGTCTGTTGCTAAGAGGGTTTTCTCTATTCTGGCTGTGATACTTAACAAGGAATCGTTGATGGATGGGATGTATGGAGCAGGTGTGGAATAACGGCCGGTCGGGTGACGCAATTCAAAGTGGACGGCGACACATGCTTAGATATTTAGCCTTTCCAGGAACTCGTTCAGTAGATTTTAAAAAATCACTTATGTTCCCTGACCTATTTAAACACGTCCAGCGATTTTGCGAATAGCCAAGATATTGCCAGAATAGACCACATTTTGAGGAAAACACCCACTAAAACCTAGCACATTATATTTAACACAAAACCAAAAAAAATATCAGCGTAATAGCTCAGGGGATAAGAAGCGTGGCTACAAATAATGTGGTCATGGGTTCAAATCCCGCTCAAGATTTTTTAAATTGATTTGATCGGTTATTACGGGAATAATATTAATAAAATCCCGATCGATCGTCTTGATCCAGGATTACTCTGATTTCCTGGATTGTAAGGTAAATACTGAAGCAATTATTGTTGTTAAGTCGGGCAGAGCCGCTCTGTTGATTACCTATGTAACTAGTGATAGTTAAGATCACCGACAGACAATTAACACGTTGTTGTGTCTAAAAACCCTCTCAAAAAAGCTCCATCAGAGATGTAGGTTCTCTGGTATTCCAGACGACTGTTTTCTCTTAATAATTAAAATATATATATAATATATACAATTTCAGATACAAGGCTTTTTTAGAAAATACTAGACAGAAAAGTTTTAGATGCATTTAAAATAAACAAACCTACTTTTAACAATTAATAAACTAGTCGAATGGTCCTTTTGCAAATGAAATGCACACGTTGATTTTTTTTTTAATAATTAGAATGATTTTTAAAATGCTATATAAATGAAGACTATCGATTTATTCATGTTATTGGAAAATTAAACAAATATTCTTCCAAAGTTAATTACTTAACATCAGTAGGAATATATATATATATACATTTGATTGTTTAAATATTTACTCGGAGGAAAATGTGTGTCCCGAAAATGGTTATATTTTTAGCCAATTTGACTGACAAATTTCGTTTATTATTAATTTATGACAACTTCTGACTGTGATATTGAAATAATATTTTTGCTCGCTGAATTCCATCTTATTTATGATTTTCATGTCAACAATTTTCAACGTTTTGACTGAAGGTTTAACGTCCACGAGTAGATAATAATTATGTTCCACTTAAAGATTTCAAAAATAGACCAGTGACTTTCTGAATGTTCGGCCCTTTGTCATGTTAAGACAGCAGTTAAATGATGTTCCAGAATATTATTAATAAATAATATTCTGGAACTAATATCCATATCATATTGTTGTTCAAAATAAAAAAACAACGGAAACTTCCCAATTGCTGCTTAGCAATGGAAAGTTTTTAGAATCGGGAGAAGAGACTCCTTCAACAAAAATAATTTAGCTTTTTAATAGAAGCTTTTTTATGAATTCGACTTAGTAATATTTAATAAAAGAAATTCCTTTGATGTAACTTCTACAATATTAATAATGTGGATGTTACATCAAATAAATTTCTTTAATTATGGAATTCCACCCAGACGTCAACACTATTAACAATTTTATATTTAATACATAATAAAATTCATCATAATTACATTTATATAGTTAATGTTTTATAATTCAAACATTGTTTATTAATGACATCACTGATTTTATTTTATTTTCTTGTGTTTTACTTTTTTAATAAAAAAATATATTAAAAGCTTGATTATCTATCCAATACTGGCACGTACTTATGATATATTGGTAAAAAACCTTCAATATTACATTCTTAGATATGAGAAGTCTAGAACCACAAGGACGAAGCCGTTTTTACTCGTTTCGAGTAAAATGACTTTGAAATTTTTATCTGGGGTAAAGTTGACATAATTGGCCAATAAAAAACTCATGCTTAAACTATGGGGAATACCACTTCTAGTAACTAATGCTCACACAAAAACCCAATTCAGGAAACAAGTAAAATCAAAAGAGTCGTTTATTTCACTTATAAAACAAACATCATAATCTGCAATAAAAAGCGTTATTTATTTATCAAAAAAATCATGTGAAAACTAAAAATTCGGTGAAAATACATTATTAATGATACATACAACGATCGCGAGTGTGTGTAAAAATAATTAAATAAAATTACCCTTGCTATTTGTATATATCTAATGAATTATTATTGCGTCTAATGAAAGAAAATTATTTTTTATTCGTAATTTCAGTCGTCGTTAAAATTTAATATAAGCTGAAATTCGGGGTATTTTGAGAATGTCTACGACTCATCCTTCACATCAATTTTTGTGGGGTGTTTTTATTGTTATTTTAGATAAAATTCGTGCAAATATTGGACCATTTAGATTTCTGCCAGTACAATTACGATTTATTTTTTATATATTTTAATAAAAAATCATATATTATTTGGAAGGAGTATTAATAAATATTTTATTTCCAATTTACAAATTTCCACAAAAAGCTCACCTTGAAAACAAGTCTAATTTATTATGTTTTCCGAAATGGAAAAAAAATCGAGACACTTTTGTGGAAAATGCGTTGTGGATAAACATATATGTACCAGAACAACACTAGTTTTCCTGTGAAATATTTTTAGTTGTTTATCATGAATGTATTTTTAAATGGACCATGATTAAGTGATTTTTATTATTTACCGTATTTTACGCAGTATGAAAAATACAGGACAAGTTTTACTAAATACATGATATAACGCATATGATGTCATATTATCGCTATAGTTATAATAACTAAGGATGGATGAAGTAAATTACTCTACTTACAAAGTGAAATTAGAGGGTACAATCAAATTTTTGTAACCTTTACTATATTAATTATTTGAATTAATTGTATGAATTCACACTATAACGCATTTAAATTATAAAATATGTTAATTTTCGGCACGAAAATAAAACGTCAAAAAATGTAGGGCATTTTCATAAATATGAATGTATTTTAATAAGTGTCTTATGTATTTTAATAAGCCACTCTGAAGGGGTTTGCCTTTTTAATCAAAACTTATATTCTATGTATAACCCATTTTCTTTGAGTCTTCTGTATACTACTATAATGAAGTTTTAACTTTTTAAAATATTTCATCTATTACATTTTACTGTACAAATGAATTCATTGCATTTTTAAGCATAGAAACAATAGTTTCACTATCACTAAAATATTATGCGGCAATTAAGGATTATGTATTTGTATTTTAAAGACTTTTTTGTCAAAAAAAGATCTTAAAATTATGGAATTCCACCCAGAAGTCAACACTATCCACAGCTTATATGTATAATATATACATATATCTATGAAATTTAGTCCATATTGTATATGCCAGTTAATTGTGGGGCTCATTTACCCCCATTTTTAATATTATATAGTCCTATACAATATGTACATACTTTAAAAATCAATAGAGGCATTTTGTTTTTTGTTTTTTTTTCATGAAAATTGCATGCTACGTGACTTTTGGGATAGATTTTATGTATGACAGTAGGATATAATAGCCCAAATATGTAATATGTAATTTAATAGATTAAAGCATAAATCAGCGAAAACCTTAAAATATAGTTTGCAATTTATAAACGCAAAATTATATGATTAATATTTTTTTACAAATAGTCTATGACTTGAATATAATTTAAATTATGATACGGTCTATTAAAAAGCAATAACCATAATAGGAAATATTATATTCTGATATAGTAGTTGGTTAAATAATAATTGAGTACGTTAATGAAATACATTGTCGAGGGGATGATTTTTTTAAATGTATGTCAGTATTTTAAGTAAGGATTTTTGTTGAATAATGGTATATAAAGAATAAAAAATAATATTACCTGAATGTCAAATGGGGTGGATAGGGCTCGCAGGCTTGGAAGATGTCTCGGACAGTTTTCCAGAGCGAATGAAACATTTCCACTTTTCCTATCACTTTTATACCCCTTACGCCATTGTCACCCCGTCACTGTTCACATGAATCCCCACACATACACCATTGCTTCACAGCCTCAATAATCACTTATCAGCCCACGTATATTATCCACAATTCAACGATTAACAATACATTAAGCACAGGAGGTTTAATTCATCAATATCATCTAAATCGAATTCAACTTTTATCAGTAAATCACAATAAATTTACATCATTTCAAATCGCACCCGAAGTAAGTAAAAATAGATATTTATTCACTCCAAGAGGCTATTTTTATTTCAATATAACTGTATTATAAATATGATGGGAACAACTAATTGAAAATAACATATGTGTAAGTGTAAAATAGGAATTAAAAATTTAAACAGTTGTAATATACTGTACAAAAAAAATAGAACAAAAATATACTGAATATATAATTAATTAAACCATATTAAAATGAGATTATGGAAACATCTTCTAAGATATTTGTGAATAAATTTATATACATCATTTACAAATGTACCTGATGCTAAATAAGCATTTTTTGCTAAATGTTGACAAGGTGACAAAAACAAAATAATGTATATTCTATTTTTGTTTTAATATATTGTCTCAATATTATTTATAATTGAAAATATGATCTCATCGTATTCCATCTTCACATATATATTATGTAGAAAATTTTCCACGTTCTATAATGCATAAAAAAAAACTCGAAAACATCACATAGTACTGAAATGTTGAATTTGACCTTAATTTGCCAACATTTAATATCGCGAAATAATGCAATTTTAATAAAGGAACTAATTTATTAATTTTGACAAGAGTATTTTTAATAAATCAGCAGACATTTTTAATTATGGTAATAAATAAAAAGATGATGAATTTGCACAGTTATCAATACATTTATAAGTCGTTATCTCCCAAATTAATTTATTCTTTTGAGCTTCGTTATTTGTATGAGTACCGTATACATAAAACTACAGATTTACCTGAAACTTTCAAGCGGGATCGGGATTTTATGCACAAAGTATCTTGTGAAAAGATTAATTACTTTTAAATTAAGTTCTTTCTTTGGCTTCATGTTTTTAGATGCGAAACATTATTATCACATTGAAACGAGTTTACATTGTTGGCGATGCGTCGTCATCGTCAATTCACCCCTATTTAAGTGGATCTTTAGATAATTACAACCCCTTATCATTAGCTTTTCTAACACACTTGTCTATTTACATATATAAATAGATAGGTACATTTACGTCATTTCATTTTTTATAATAAGAAAAGCAATTATTTCACCCTCCTTATATCGAAGCCTTAATTAAGTAAGAATTTATTTCAATACACATTTGGATATTTCTTAAACTGCCATCAATCTTATTTATCAAATCAATTTATGGACAGTGACAGAAGTCCTCGTGGTTTACTCAGGTCAAGTCAGATTGTACTTTTTCCTCGTTCACATGCATTTTGTTCACGTAGTTAAAAATTCTTTCTATTTTATCAATGCTTCACGCCGATAACGAACATTGAAATGGATGACCGAGCAAATGGTTTCCAAGAAAATCTATCTATTTTGTGTTGATTTGGTGTACTCTCTAAATTTGATTTCACATTATCTATTCATTTTTCTGAGAAACTTGTTGGAAGGGGACCTTTTTCGGATATCGCTTCAACCTCGTCCGAAACATTACAATATTGCGCTTTTATCGATAATAAACATAGGTCCCTTCAAAAATTTTATTTTTTATTTTGTAGTGTTACAAATTTGAGGTTACGTAATATTGAGCATATGTATATATTATATTGTTTATTGGGTGGACTTTTAATCATTGAGAAAATTTTAGGAGGTGGGATATCGCCATAATACAACAAATAAAAATTATAATGAACTAATTTCACAGTTTGGTTAATATAACCCATCTTGTCATTTAAATACAAAATTTAAAAAAATTCTTACACGACTCCCAAACTGTGTAATTATATTATTTAATATTTTGGGGTACACTAACTATTTCCACTTAAAATAATCTCAATAATTAAAAATTTCATAAGACACCATTTGCATATTACCTAATATTTCTCATACATTTCTCATTGATTTCCTTATGCATATTTAAAAAAAAAATCTCATACAATATGCTGTATACAATAAAATGTTTTTCTTTTTGAAATGTTAATCACTGAATTTTTTCCAGTAACATTTATGGATGAATTAGTGAGTGGGTCTGACAGATTTTGCATATAAAAAATCTATTCTATATTAGAGTATTCTAAATTACTCAATTTTAATTAAGGGCATGGCCTTAGTTCTAGTTTCTAGTCGAATATTTTTTTGTGTTTAATTGGAATTTTATTAATTTATTGCTGTTTAATTAGAATATATGGACCTACTATATCAGTCCACTCACACAACTATTTTAAACCTAATATGAAAACTGGCTGTAATTTTTTGTTGGTAGGTAGTTTTAACTCAATTTTGGAAAAATGTGGAGATACAGATTCTTTATTTTTTCCTATGGTTGATTTATAATAAAATGTCCACTTATTTTTTTCTATTATTATTTTAAATTATTTATTTATTTATTAACTTATAATAAACTACAACCACCGTAACCTTACAGATAATCCAATGCGTTACGATGATAAGATAATAAGATTTGCATAATATCCTAATATCATAACATACAGGTAGGTAATACATATTGAACCTACCCTCAAAATAATACTGTCGAGACGTGTTTTCTACGTATGTTACATGGAAATTGGTGTTAAATTAAACTGTTAAGCAAAATAAAACAAAAATATTAGACAAAACATTGAAGCAAAACGTATACATTTGTTTTATATTTTATAGCAGTAATAGAAAAATAGCATTAGAAGACTTTTATATTTGATTAGTATATTGTTGTTTATGTCTACGAGACATAATTTAATATCAATTTATTTGTGTAGAGTGTGTGTTTATTGGTGCGTGGTGGTTTTTCATTGGATATTATTGAAAAGGGACGAATTAGTCAAGGTTTTCCGGTAATTGTATGAAATTAGTGATAAATGTTCCATGTTGAGGGACTCCCGGAGCGAAAGGAGCTGCGGGTGGCCAATCAGTTACCCATTGATGGCCATCATCAGCCAATTGGACACAATTCATCTTTGACGTCAAGTAGCATGCTTGAAATTACTTAGTTGCAATTAATCTTCATCGAAGATGCCTCACTCCTCTACGCCACCAATATTCACACTCACCCCACTCGAATTTATTATATCCAATATGCATCACGCCATCTTTTATTTAAAAGCATCTGTAAACCAATACATATTATAATATGTACTCGAATTTATAGTGTTTCATTCATTATTAGGCCACCCACATATGTATGTGGAGCTTGGGATCAATGTTAGCCTATTCCACAGATATTTGGCAATATGATGTAGAAATTAAAGTTACAAATAATATACAGATATTATAGCAAATACCTACTAGGTTACGTGTACATATACTGTTGGAATTCATATAATTATAAAATACGATATATTTAGATAGATAGATATCTTGAAAAAACAAATGGAATTGGTTCAATTTGATCCCAATCTAGTGGAATTGGTTAGATTTGAAAATTAATTTATTTGAAACAGGTTGATTTTGAAAGTAATAAGGGCCGCATTTTGAAATGATAATATAAATATTAAAAAACGGTTAAATAATTTTTTTTACTAAAAATACACATAATATAAAACTCATGATCGGATTGGCCGGATTTGTTTGATACTAAAACATTTTGGAATCGGATACTTTTGATCTTAACGCTGATTATTTCACTAAAACTGGGTGAGGGTGATATATTATGGAATGCAACCGAAGGAATTGAAAGATGGAAAGAATTTTTCAAAGAACTTTATGGAGGTGGATGTTTAAATAGGTGTGACAGAGAATATATGAATAATCGTGACGAAAATGAAATAGCAGATGAAAAATGGGAGAGGATTAGTATGAATGAAGTGGAAGAGGAGATTAAAAAGCTACCAAATGGAAAATCTCCAGGTTCGGATGGAATGACTTATGAAATGATTAAATGGGGAGGAGTAGTGATGAAAGATCTAGTAGTGAGCTTGTTTAATGCGTGCGTCGAGTATGGGAAGGTGCCAAAAGAATGGGTGTCAGCTACTCTTGTACCAATCTACAAGAAAAAAGGTGACAGATTTGAATGTAAAAATTACCGTGCAATCAGCTTACTCAGCTGCCCTGGCAAGCTGTTTGCACGTTGCCTGAACAGAAGAGTACGAGAGGTGACCGAGGAGAGAATATGGGACGCGCAGGGTGGTTTTAGGACTGGCCGCGGATGCTCAGACCAGATCTTCTCCTTGCAACAGATGATCGAGAAAAGTATGAGTGTTAATAAAAGTCTATACTGCGCTTTTGTAGACTTAGAAAAGGCGTATGACAGAGTGGATAGATCCCTTTTGTGGCAGGTGCTTAGTGAATACGGAGTCAGAGGCAAATTACTACAGGCAATTCAAGCCCTGTACGTAGATTCTCAAGCACAAGTGAGAGTGAGCGATAAAGTGAGTGGCAGTTTTCCTGTGCGAATGGGAGTTAGACAGGGATGTGTAATGTCACCCTGTCTTTTCAACATTTTCTTTGATAAGTGTATGAGGGCAGTCTGCGAGGGTGTGAAAGGAGTAAAAATAGGAGGAGCGAATGTAAAAATATTAATGTACGCGGATGATGCAGTTCTCATAGCAGAGAGTGCCGAAGAGCTCCAAAAAACTCTAGACCGGCTATATGAGAGTACCTCGGCTATGAGTCTAGCAGTGAATGCAAGTAAGACGAAAGCAGTTGTTTTTGAAGGGGAATGTACAAGTATTGAAATGGATTTTAAGATTAATGGAGAAACGATCGAGTGTGTGAAGGATTTTGTGTATCTGGGGAGAGCCTTTTCAAGGGATGGTAGTATCGATTGCGAAATCGAGAGAAGAGTGTGTGCAGGAAGAAGAGTGTTGGGGGGGACAAAATTTCTGGCGAGGAGTGACTTTCTGTCAAAGAAGGCGAAACTCACGATTCGCCGGGCAGTGTTGGCCCCAACAATGCTGTATGGATCGGAATCATGGGTATGTCAGGCGAAGCATGAGAGCAGAATCAACGCGGTTGACATGGATTACTTACGCAGCATGTGTGGAAAGACCAGATATGATAGAGTGAGAAATGAAGAAGTGAGGAATGAATGTGGAGTAAAGGAATCCATGTTACAACTTCAGGAGAAGAACCTTCTGCGATGGTTTGGACATGTCGAGAGAATGAGTGATGAAAGACTGACTAAGGTGATTTATGTGGGCGAGATTAGCGGAAAGAGAGGAAAAGGAAGACCGAAGAAGACGTGGATGGATGTGGTTGGTGCTGCTCTTAAGAAGAAAGCAGTTAGGAGCACCAAGAATAAAAGAAGATGTATGACTAGAATAATGAATCTAGAGGAAGCAAGGGAGATATGCAAGGACAGGAGTGAATGGAGAAAGATCGTAAATTTATAAATCTGAGTGCAGCAACAGACCGGGCCAACCCCGAAAGGGAGTAGTGCGTCACGATATATATATAAAACTTGAGGAATTATAGCAATTTTGATTATCATATCATATTTTTTTAATCCAGTACTTTAAGTCTGTATACTTTTATAATGTGGAATAGGCTAACATTGATCCCAAGCTCCACAATTACAATTTAGTCTCACACGTAGTCGTTTAAAATGTAGATAATTAGCTCCACTTGTTTCATTTAATCTAATAAACTGTTCATGAAGGGTAAAAAATAATCATTTGCCTTGTTAATTTTATTCCCAATATTAATTCTCTTTTAATAGTAGATACCTATGTACCTACTGTAAGTAGAATGAGAGTTGATTCAACAATTCTTTCTTTTTATTTAAGGAAATAATAAACGAAACATTGGAATAAAGCAGAGGTAGTATAAGTTATCTCTGGTATAAAGTTTAAATGTGTGGAACTGTAATCTAGGTTAGTAAGTATGCCACACTAAAAACTATTTAAAAGAATAATTAATTGCAAGTATACCTACCAAATACCAACATATTTTTATCTTATGGAATATATTATGTAGGGAGAGACCATGCATTATTTTTGTATTATTTTTATTGATTACATATTGTCACTTTTTATAATATTCATAAAAAAATTTAATCTAATTATAACATATTATTAAGATTTCAAAATGATCAGTTTATTGAATATTTTAATGATTAACAAAAAATATAAATCTTTTTCATATAAATTATTATATCATAATTTTTTTTTAATATAAAATAGTTAATTTAGAATAGATTTTAAGACAAAAAATCAAGTTTGACCCTAACATTCCTTCGATATATTTCAATACAATGTTTAGAAGATAAAAAAATATTATATTCTTAGACGATACAGGTTTTTCACTACAAATTCATCCTATTTCATTTCAAATTAAACATTTTTCATATCAGATTAAACCTTTTATCAACCTGACCAACAATTCTATTGGTGCTCAAAATAAAATCGTGATTATTGACCTAAGATGCTATTAAATCTTCACATTTAGACTATATTATTTGTTTTAAAATTCATGATTCATTGTATGGATCTAAAATATCCAATAATGACAATTCGACAAGGGTGAAATTGATATGAAAAAGGTTTAATTTGATAGGAGAAGATATTCTCAGAACATACATATTGAATAAAGAGAACGAATATGTGGAATGAATCCCCTGATTAATAAAGTTTGTGATTATTATAAAAGAAACACCTATCAATAAAGCTGTCAACAAAAAATGATAATGATTTGGCAACACTGGTGTGCAGCTGTATGCTAGTGTGAGTGTGTTTGTGTGTTGCAGTAAGATGGAGTCGCTGGCAGTTGTTCCTTCGTCTTTTTCCACCCTTTCCTCCCTTTCCTCGTCATCCTTGTAGTCCTTGTTTTACGCCATCTGTTGATTACTACCCCTTAGCCCCGCCCCTTTCCCCTTCACTGACAGTAACGAGATTTATTGTGGATTATCACCGCGAAGGAGATTGCTGCAGCGTCAGGTATGTTATCTTTTACCATGAATCTTAGTCTGTAGGTTATAACATATCAGGAGCTCGGTGGGCGGGGCTTAGACATGCAGGGTGAAGGAGTCAAGGAACAGAAGCCGGGTGTTGGCCTGTGCAGTGGTGCACTGGCGGCCAGTGCCTCGGGATTATTTTCAGCGATTACAAAAGGAAGAAAACTCGACAGTGACGCGATCGATTTCATTAGTCACTTTTCAGTTGTTCGATGTGATGCCGATTGATGTTGTCATTTCTTAATGGTTGTCTTCTGTCAATATTTCAGACGGTGGCCTTTACTAGAACTAGAGTAAGACAGTTTTCAGAGGATTCGACGCGGTTTATGCTGGTGTTCAAGTTCCTCTGACTTTAGCGACTCGAGATTTGCACGCGAACGAAATGAAGAGTTGTGATTGTAGTGAAAGAAGAATGGAGGAAGAGACGGTGCTGGTAGCAGACAGTGAGGTTATGGTGGACTGAGTCTGCACGCCACTGCTGTTTGTTATTGTCATCACATTACATTTCCATGACTGACGAAGAAGAGTCTGCTTCAAAAATCGCCTTTATGGCTCTTGCTACTGACATGACCGGTAATTATAACATTCACATAACACATTGTTGATTACTTTGGTCTGAATCATTCATTATTCAATCCTCGTCAACAAATTGAATGTGACTTTTCTAAGTTAAGTCTTAAAAGAATTACATAATACATTCAACACAGCCAAAATGCTAAATTAATATATGTAATTTAATTTATTTTTATTTCTAGGAATTCACGGTTCTCGGCGGTTAAAACAACTCGAAGGATTATTTCTTGGTGGCCCCATTCAGGTAATTTATAAATTAAATGCATTAAAACACATGATAAATAAAACTTTATATTAAAATGTGTAACAAATTTTTATAATTTAGGGCCGAGGAAACAGTTTTAGCATTGAAACCTTACTAGATGTACTTATTGTTATCTACGATGAGTGCTGCAATTCAAGTTTGCGTAGAGAGAAAACAGTTTCAGATTTCATTGAATTTGGTATGTATTTTTTTTTAACAAAAACTTTGTTTTACTTAAATTAACATTTCTATTTTTCTTAGTTAAACCAGTTGCTCAGTCAATTAAGTCTATGCGTCTATCGCGAGATGACTTTGAAATTATCAAAGTCATTGGTCGAGGGGCATTTGGGGAGGTTTGTGTGGTTCGGATGATTGGAAATGAAAAAGTTTATGCTATGAAAATATTAAATAAATGGGAAATGCTAAAAGTAAGTCTTTTTACATAATAAAATATTTTGTATATGTTAAATTAACTGGTTTTGAACATTTAGAGGGCAGAAACAGCTTGTTTTCAAGAAGAGAGAGATGTTTTAGTATTTGGTGATAGAAGATGGATAACAAATTTACACTATGCCTTCCAAGATGACAATAATTTGGTAACTATTAAATACTTTAAATATAGATCATATTTTTCTGTCTTATTTTCTATTTACGAAATATTTACCATATGTACCTTCTCCATTTTTAGTATCTTGTCATGGATTATTATTGTGGTGGTGATTTATTAACTCTACTATCGAAATTCGAAGATAGATTACCTGAAGATATGGCCAGATTTTATATAGCAGAGATGATTTTAGCAATTCATAGTATTCACCAGTTAAAATATGTTCACAGGTTTGTATGACTAGAAAATACATTGAAAATTGTTTATGATTTCTTTTTCTTATTATAATAAATTTACTTTGCAGAGACATAAAACCAGATAATATTTTACTAGATGCAAATGGTCATATTAGATTAGCTGATTTTGGATCATGCCTTAAACTTGGTGAAGATGGCTTTGTACAATCTAATGTTGCTGTCGGTACTCCAGATTACATATCACCTGAAATTCTTAGAGTATTATAAAATATTTGTCATTTAATATGTATTTATTTTGTTACTTATTTTATTTTATTTCAGGCTATGGAAGATGGTCAAGGAAAATATGGCCCAGAATGTGATTGGTGGTCTTTAGGTATAATATACTATAAAATATAATATAAAAAAGTAAAAGAAAATAAATGTAAATTTTTGAATAGGTGTTTGTATGTATGAAATGCTATTTGGAGAAACCCCATTTTATGCTGAATCTCTTGTTGAAACCTATGGTAAAATCATGAATCACAGACATAGCTTTGATTTTCCACCAAATGATTCGTTGGTAATGGAGGTAATGTTTTTATTTTATTTAATGATTTGTTCTTAATAAAGTAATGACTATTTTTTTCATTTTAATCAATGGACATTCATTCATCTTTAAGGTATCTGATGAAGCCAAAGATTTAATAAAGGGATTGATCTGTGGTGCTGATACTCGATTGGGTCGTAATGGTTTATCAGATTTTCAAGTACGTAATCGTTAAAATAATAAATGAAGTGCAATTTGTTTTTTTTAATTGAATATTATTTTAGTCGCATCCATGGTTCAGCGGTTTAGACTGGAATTCTATACGTGAAATACAATCTCCATATGTTCCAGACGTTTCTAGTCCTACTGATACATCAAATTTTGATGTAGATGATACTGATATAAGGTACCTATTTTAATTATAATTATATTTTCAATCATAATAACATATGTGTATATTCGTAGATTGTCAGAGGCTGTACCACCTACTGCTAATGCTGCTTTTTCAGCTTTACATTTACCATTTGTTGGCTTTACATTCACCCAAGACAGTAAAATATCTGATTTGGGTGGGACAGTCCAAACTTCTACTTCACCAACAAATAATGTTACTCAACATGTAAGTAATAAAAAAACTATGAATATACCTTGGTATATATAAAATATATCTAATTTATAAAATTTAGGCTGTATCTAACAATGGTGACAAAGCTAAAATCAAAGCTCTGGAACGCCAAAATGCTACTTTGGCCCAGTCATTAGCTGAATTACGATGCAGAAGTGCAGATATGGATACAGGAGAAAATATACCAACAGGTATGTTATATATATATAGATTTAATGTTACATATTAATAATACATGTTAATGAAATGCAATTACTGAAGTTACTTATTATTATAATTTTTTTAAAAGAACATACTAGAAAACTTCAAGAAGAAATAAATACATTGTTAAAAAGAAATTCAGAATTAGAAGGTCAATTAAAATGTATGGAACAATACAATTCGATAAATCAAAATAATACTAATGCTAACAATACAAATATCGATCAGGTATATTTTATTAAAATCATCAAAAGTACTAATTATTTATTTGTATTTTATAAGTTCATAATCTTTTTTTAGGATATAAATAGTTGTATCCCTCCAGATAATGCAATTTTGTCTAATAAGCTAAAAGAATACGAGAAGAGTGTAAAATTATTAAAAATTGAAAAGGATGATTTCTTAAAAGATAAAACAGATCTTGTAGAAAAATTAAAGTTGCAGGTAATTAATTTTTTTGTATCAGCAAAAGATATATGTTTCTAGGAATAGTTGTTAACATTTCATATTGCTATAGGATAAAGAATTAAAAGATGCACTAAGTCAAAGAAAATTAGCAATGGCTGAATATACCGAAGTAACAGATCGAATGTCAGAATTAAGACAACAGAAACAAAAGCTTTCTAGACAAGTTAGAGATAAAGAAGAAGAACTGGAGGTTGCTATGCAGAAAATTGATGCTCTACGACACGAAATTAGAAAATCAGAAAAATTAAGGAGAGAATTAGAAGCCAGAGTTGATGATGCAATTTCTGAAGCCAATAAGGTGAGTTTACATTATATACAATAAAACCTATTTTTTGTAGGGGTTAATAAACAATAAAACCTATAAAAGAGGTTTTACCTATCATATTAACTCAAAAATATATGTAATCATTTCATTGTTATAGGAAAGAAAATTACGGGAACGCTCTGAAGAAGTTTGTAGGCAAACACGATTAGAGTGTGAAGCTCTCATTGCTCGAGGCGGACAAAACGTGGATGGTGGTCAATCAAATGCTCACAAGGAAGTTGCATCTTTGAGAGCTGAAGTTGAAAGACTTGAAGTACAATATAATGAATCTGTAAACCAACAGCAATCCAGATTTTCTTCTGAGCTCACCACTTTGAGGGAACAACTCCAAGAAGCTGAAACACACAGAACACACCTAGAACGAGAGGTATTTGACAACAAACAGTTTGTGGGGATTTTCAATATTTCAATAAATGAAATTAAATATAATTGTTTGCTATTGTTTTTCAAAGGTTCTTGCTGCCAAAGAAAAATTAGATAGTAGTCGACTTGAGTCATTGACTGATTCTGAAGAAGCAATAGCTGAACTAAACAGAAGACATGAACGAGAAAAGAAATTGCTTCGAGAAGAAAATTTGAAAATAATTTCTGAATTAGAAACTGTAAACTATTACCAATATTATTATGTATTTGAGATATTTCATCTAGACACATTTTAAAATATTTGATTTGCAGGTAACTGAGAAAGTAAAAAGAATGGAAAACGAAAGGAATCAATTGGAATCTGAATATGAAGATTTAAGAAGCAAAAAAGATGCCATGAGACAGTGGGAAAATCAGGTTTAAATTTATCACAAACTAGAATATACTTTAGTAACTTCCTTATTAAAAATTTTGTATTTAGATATCAGAAATTATTCAATGGGTTGCCGATGAAAAAGATGCACGTGGTTATCTTCAGGCTTTAGCTACTAAGATGACTGAAGAATTAGAGTTCCTCAAAAATGGTAAATAGGAATAGTTATAAATATGATTGTGTATTATATCTATATTATATACTTATACCAGGTACTAATAATGGTCAGACAACTACTGGAGGAACAGATGGTAGTCGGGGATGGAGAAATCGTAGGTCTCGCCGCCTTGATAAAATGGAGCTGTTGGGATTACAAAGTTCACTTCATAGTGAGATACAGGCAAAGCAAGCCATTGGAGAAGAACTCAGTCGAACTAGAGCTGATTTGCTTGCAGCCCATAAGTAAAATATTTTAATATCATCTTATATTATAGTTTAAACAAAATGTAATAATATTGATTTATTTCCTATAGGGAGTTGCGTGAGACCAGACAACGATTTGATTCATTAGCTCATGATGTTAAGAGAAAAGATCATCAAATTAAGGATTTGCAGTCTAGATTGGAATCTGGAGAAGGATGTAAGTTTTGTTTTCATGCAATTTTTTTTACTGTAGAAATTTTAATTTAAAACAGGTGACTCAAATAAATTTTTATCTAGTTTGTCGGAGTGGCTTTTTATATTGTTTGTTTTTAATCTATTGTTATTTACTTGAAATAACTTACTACAGATGGAAATTGGATGAAGCATCTTCCGCTGATCATCGGAGTAACATCCTGCATTTTTGGAATAGCTTTTTTAACTTATCAGTTATTGGAATATTGATTAAATCAAATTATGAATTGTTCCTCGAATGAGAAAGTTTTTGCAAACATTATGAAAAAGACATGTTATGGATTCTTAATTTATAATTTAAATATGTATGTATATATAAATGTTGTCATGAGTATTCTACTGAATTTGCATTACTTTGAAAATTCAATTTTTTATAAATTTTAATGAATTCAACAAGATGACATCTGTTATTTTTCCATTTAAAATTTGCAATAATGTAGTAATTGATCAAAACAATAAGAGTTCTTCATTTTTCATTGAAATAATCGACAAACGTAAGAAGTACATAGATAATTTATAAAATCATTTCATCACTATGCATTTGATACTATACACGACCTTTAATCTATGAATTAAACATCTGTAATTAGAGAGGGGTGTGTACATTTATATTTTGAACAATCATTGCATTTAGTTTTTATAACAGGAAAGCATTTTCAATTTATCATATTTATGTGATATGTTCACTCATTTGTGTTTATCTATTTTGCAATTTGGTCAACACTTTATTTTGTTAGTTTTCATAAAGCAATTGATTACTCAATGATTCATTGCTCAATTTTTATACATGAAGGCAGGCGGATTGTATAATTTCCAAATATTAAAATTATGTTTTTCTCTCGGGAAACATAATGTGATTATTTTATGTCAACTCTAAATTAATATTGTAATGCAAGATATTATCTAAATGTATAAGTAAATATGTATTTAGATTTTCAGAAAAAGTAATTGTATATTAATGTGAAATTATCAGTACCTCATTTTCCTAGTCATTTTCATGTTTGTAAGCGTGATCACTAATTATATGGCACATGTGTATATTATTAGGTTTAAAATGTGTATCAATATTAAGGACTCTTTAATTATTTATTAAAAATGATATATGAAGTGAGTAGCTTTTATTTTGTCAGTATCTCTACACATCTTCCAAATTTATTAAATTTTTTCATACATTATTAAAATACATATTATGTAAGCAACCCAATCCATGAACAGGCTGACTTCACTTACATTGGTTTCAACTGGTTCGTTATATTTTTTTTGCTCCTTTTCTGAGTGTTTTTTTTTTGCCTTTTCAGTTTTTATTTTTACCATTCACAAAAACTCATCCTGTGTGGAATTTTACTGAATGCAGTGTCTAACTCTAGTCGCGAATTTTTATGTTTAGGTTTACTTAGATTTCTAATAATGTATGCCGTCACTCCTGTGATATTTGTTGTTAAGTTTCACTTCTTTGTCATGAAATATTTTTACTCCTGTAAATTTCTCTGTTAACCCAAATTTACATAACATTGTTGAATTCAAATTTTTTTGCTCAGTTTGATTTTTTTTAATCAATAAATTTATACTTATACATCAATGCTTTAGATAGGCACTTTTATATGCACAGTATATAATGTTTAATACATGTTGATGTTTTTAAATGACTTGTGTGTACTTTGCTAGTGTTTTTATCATTTAAATCAGTATACTTTTTATAAATATTGTGTTTGATTGGTTAATTTTCTATGCCTTGTACATTTGCTGAATATTTTGCACCTGATTTGCAAATTAAAAATTGTGAATAATTATAATGTGCTATTAACAGTCACGATCCGTGTACTTGTAATGTAAATACATATATGAGACTGCGTTAATTATGTGCCTTGATTTAAATATTCTTTTATTATAGGAGTAACTGATACATGTGTATTTTTTAGTGAATGTCTTATGTTAACAACCCCCAATATTACATAAGTATATGTATTACTTATTAAAAAAATTCTTAATATTTTTTTTCACATTTGCAGTTTTGGAACGACCTTCATCTCAGTTAAGTTATTTGGATCATTTTTTGAAAGAAACATCTGTAAGCAGTGATACCGGAAGACCATCGAGTCATAATCAAGCTAACACCCCTGGGCATGGATCAGCTGTATCTTTACAACATCATTCACAACAACAACCTCCCCAGTATGAATCTTCACAATCAATGAAGGTATTTTATTGTAATATGTATTTTTATAATTGTATATTTTACTTTTTATTACTACTTTCACATACATATAATACATTATCATTTACATTTTTCAATAAACATACTACTCAACACATAGACATAACGAGAAAATCTTTCATGCAAAGAATGGGACTACATCATCCATGTTTATTTCATATACATAACTTCTTTATTGTCCATATTATTAATCAATACATACATATGTAATGTATATCAATGACATTGGTTGGTTTTTCATACATAATATTTATTGTACAGTGGTACCTCGACATACGAGTTTAATTCGTTCCAAAACTTTGCTCGTAACTCAAATCAAATTTTCCCATACAATTCCATACAAACTGGCATTTACCCGTTCCAGCCTCCCAAAAAGTCCTAGCAAAAAAAATACTTTTCTTCACGTACCACGTGTTTTTGATGTATTTATAAATGACAAATATTTATTATCCAAAACCAAAACGAGAATATAAAAAAAATAAAGTTGATTTATAAAGTGTTACTTTCACTTAATTTTCATCAGTGCTTTTCTTTTTGTCTTTTTTGCTAAACTTTTATCGCCATCACATGTAGTCTGTTAGAAAAAAATGTTCCAGACCCATGGATTTCTCTAGCCGATTGCTCGCATCTCGAATTTTACTCGTATCTCGAAGCACAAAATCGCTCGCTCGTATCTCGAAAAACTTGTATGTGGGGGCACTCGTATGTCGAGGTACCACTGTATGTGAGAATGTGTTTTACTTTTTAAATGCTTTGCAATAACTGTTCCTCGTGCTTATTAAACTAACATTAACAAACTTTCATAAATGTACAGATGCAGAGGTACATCTATTCTTATTCCTCGGCTTATTGTTTGAAGGTATTTTTGTTTTTTTTTTTTTGCTTTTTTATATGTATGTATTCATTATATCAGTATTTTTAAATCCATTAAATATCTTAACTTAACCCTCTCTACTTATTCACTAATATATTTTTTTAGATGCAACACCATACAAAAGAACAACGTTCAGCTTCCTTTGATTCTCAAGACGAATGTGATTTAAGAGCACCTTCTATCACCAGTTCTAAAAGTGATCTTAGTGAACTCTCTTTGGTAATATTATTAGATGTCAATTGTTTAAAATATCCATCACTTTGAAAATGAATTTTAATCAATAATTTTTTGTAGGTACAGGGAATGCAATCTGGGAGTGTATCTGGTGTTCAACCTGTGGCACCTACTTTGCCTGGAAAACAAAAAATTCATCAATTTCTTGTCCGTACATTTAGCAGTCCTACTAAATGTAATCACTGCACATCACTCATGGTTAGTAATATTTAACAATCTTGTGTTAATGTAACATATCAATTGAATTTATATCAATGTGTTGATTTGTGGTAATGTTAGGTTGGTCTTACTCGTCAAGGTGTGGTTTGTGAATTGTGTGGGTTTGCTTGTCATACATCATGTTGCCAAAGGGTGCCTGCCCAATGTCCTGTGCCTGCTGATCGTAGTCGCCGTCCACTTGGTATTGATCCCACTCGAGGGATTGGAACAGCTTATGAAGGATATGTTAAAGTCAGTTAATTTTTCCATCTATTTGAGTTAATATTACAAATACATATGATTTATTATAAATGAGTAATATTTCAGGTGCCTAAAGTAGGTGGAGTGAAGAAAGGTTGGATAAGACAATTTGTTGTTGTTTGTGATTTTAAGCTTTTCCTCTATGACATCTCCCCAGACAGGTTTATATATTTATTTACATACATATTTATAAAACATCTTACAAAAACAATTTTCTTTCAAATTTTAGAAATGCTTTAGCTTCAGTTTATGTTTCACAAGTTCTTGACATGCGAGATATTGAATTTAGTGTTAGCTCTGTTCGTGATTCTGATGTTATACATGCCACAAAAAAAGATATTCCCTGCATTTTCCGAGTAAATATCTATTTGGTGTATTTATATTATCACTAAAAGATTTAATTATTATCATGTATTTTTAGATATCTACATCTTTATTGGAAGGGGGTCCCAAAAATCACACTTTGATGCTTGCTGATACTGAATCTGAAAAAACAAAATGGGTTGTAGCATTGAGTGAATTACATAGAATACTGAAAAGAAATAATCTTCCCAATACATCTGTATGTTTTGTCTTTAAAGTCGATTAATTTAATTATGATGACGTAGTATTTTTCAAATCACCAATTTTTTTAGGTATTCAGAGTAAGAACAATTTTGGAAGGTGGAGCTGGTGGTGTGAGAGGAGCTACTTCATCTTGTATTATTGATCAAGACCGTATTGCACTTGGTGGAGATGACGGTTTATCATGCATTGACTTGGAATGTGGTGAAATAACAAGATGTTCAGCGCCCGATTCAAAAAGGATCCACAAAATGGAATACATCGCTGATGAACAGTTACTTGGTAATTTCTCAAAAAATCAGATTTTAACTGTTGACTACAATAACTAATTAATCTATTTATAGTTGTCTTATCCGGTAAACATCGTCAAGTGCGGCTTGTCCCAATACGTGCTCTTGAAAGCCCAGATGTTGAATGGATCAAGGTGCCTGATACCAAAGGTTGTTTGACTTTTGCCACTGGATGTATTCATCAAAATGTTTATTGTCTTGTTGCATCTCTAAAGCGACAGGTTTGTTTCAACAGTCATTTAGCTTAATGAAAGTGAAACATTAAATTTATTTAATAAATTTATAGAATACATCTCAAATAATCATATATGAAATTACAAGAACAAGAACTCGTCATCGTAAATTGAGAGAGCTAACTTTACCTTGTGCTGCTCTAACACTTCAGGTTATAGATGGATCATTAATTGTTGGTTATCAGGGAGGTTTTAGTCGGTATTCTCTCACTGGCGATCATGTCCCAGTTTGTAAGTATATTTCTTTGAATAGTATTTAAATATTTATTGGTTGATAACTTTGTTATATCTATTGTAGCTTTAGTGAGCCCCGATAATCAAGTTCAAGTATTTTTGGGATACTCAAATGCAGTTCCATTACGTATTGCTACTTTAGCTCGTGGAGAGTGTTTATTAGCTTTCCATTCACTTGCTGTATACGTTACTAGAAGGGGTCTAAAAGCAAGAGACAAAGAGCTAATGTACCCTGCTATCCCTACTTATCATGGTTAGTACAATTTACATATTTTAAAAGCTATTTTTCATAATATTTACAAATACATAATTTCAGCTTACAATGATGGACACCTGTTAATATTTTCTAATACACATATTGATGTTTTTGATTGTCAATCTGGCGAATGGATTCAAACTCTTAATTTAAGAGGTGCCAAACCTCTAGATACTGAAGGAAATCTTTGTCTCTGCACTTTTGATGATCAACCTCATTTAGTTTATATATCTAGCATGAGAAAACGTAAGACTTATTTAAGATATTTTTGTAGAAACCCTATTTATTCTAGTATGTTCAATTTTCAATTATTTTTGTAGAAGATGAGTTGAATGTGCAGATGGCTGGAACAGTACGAGAAGGCAGCAGCAGTGATAGTGTTTCTGGCAGAGGTGGTCCTGCTCGTCGTAGATTTTCTATTAGGGATCACACATCTAACTCAACTGCACACCATAGATTGTAAGTAATAATAAATTACAAAATGGAAAATTTGAGCCGACTTATTATGTAGTGGTTAACATTGGGGATCCCGGAGTGAGAAGTCTGGGCTCGTTCCCTGGAAACTTACTATTGTTTATTGTTATCCATTATTGCCGTTACATAGATTTAATTCAATGAATTAGATTTGTAGAATAGTAATGGAATGCACGATAATGAGTTTTGCGATTCAAGTTGCAAAAAACCATTAAAAAAAAAAAAAATATTTTATACAAAATATATATATTTGGTATGTTCACAAACTTAATAATCAGGTTCCCCAAATCTTATATCTATTAATGGTTCATTTTGATTAGCGTCAAAATTTTCATCAATATCCAATGGTCCTTCATCTTTGACTTCATTGAGTAATTGATTGCTTACAAATTTAAGACCGTCTCGTAAATATTCAACTGATGCTTTGTCACTATTATCTTCAGCTTCTTTATTTCGCAGTTCAGATTTGAGAACACATACATAATTTCTTTTTTCAAATTCATCCACAGCGTTAATTTCCATTTTTGATGAAAACATTTCATTGCTAGAATTTTTTTCCAATTGTCTTGTCCCTTCAATCAACGCATTCAGTCGTTCATTTAAGGTGTTTATTTTATTTTCATACACTTGAAGTTTCATCTTTAATTTTGTATTTTCAGTCAGCAAGTAGTTTGATCTGTTTGCATTTACATTTGAATCTGAACAAATTGTTGTTTGAGTTTGCCTTGACTGTTGTGTAGCCAGTATCTCCGTTATTATAGATTTATGAATATTGTATGCTTGTATTGCTTTATTTTTCATTTCATTTTTAAAACCTTCTGAAACCTTTAATATCTTATTGTCAGCGTTTGATTTTTTGGCAGCATCAATCAATTGACGAAAGTTGATATTAATTTTTTGCAAGCATGCGTAGTTGACAATATTGGAAAGTGTTGATTTTAGCATTTCCTCTTTATTTTCTAGATTTTCATTGAAACAAGTATTGGATTGCAGCAAATCTAGTCTTATTAATTTTATTTCGTTAGATAACATTTTTCCCATCAAAAGTATGCTTCCTGTTAGTTTGTGTACTGCAATATTCTTAATGTTATTTTCTAATAAATGAATTTTTTTTGGATAAATTATATCATTTATGATCCTTGGTTTCCTTAGAGAAAAAGCATGTATAGAATATGTTGTTTTATTTGTTTCTGTACTTAAAATGAATGCAACTCCATTGGTCTCGTCTATTTTGATTTCATGAATTTTAGACTCTGTTTGTATATGTTTTGTTGCGTTTATAATTTTTATGTATGCCGATAATGGGTTGCTTATTGTGATCACTTCGTTTCCTTGAATATCTTTTAGCTTATCACTTTGAGTGTTTGGTAATAATTCACCATTTGTAATCTCTGTTTGACCCTTTTTATTCACTTTGTAGTATAAATTACCACTTTTAAAGCATGGGTCATTATTACAAAAATGTATAGAGTTTGCCACTTTGTTCAGTGTAATCAATTCGGTTATTTTATAGTTGTTTTTTAATATTTTGATTCTTGGTAGAACACATTCATTGTCAGCGTGAATGCATTTTATCACCAGAATTAAAATGATTACCCTCAAATATAAACAATTCATTCTAGAAATATGAAAGTGTTTTAAAAAGATTTATTAAATTATTTTAAATTTCATAAGTAATTTTATCGTACCTGTGGTTTTAGTTGTTCATAAATATGAACACAACTTATTAGCTGGAATGTCACATCAAATGTGGTTGAGTTATTTATTTTTATGTTTTCTTATCTAGAATCACTTGAACTTGAGGTCATTGAAAACAACTAATCACACATTTGTCAAATTTTATGGTGAACTAAATAACAATTTTATTTAGATCGGAGAGGAGATCAAAGTTGATATCAGGTCCATCCAATTTCAACCATATCACACATCTGGGCCCTGGTGATGGCATTCAAATGCAAAGATTATTGGAATTACCCGTTGCCATGGAAGTTGCTGGAAGATCTCGTGCTCAACCACCTCAAAGACCTCCTTCGCAACAAGTATGCATTTTTCACATTTTTAATTATTAATATGTATGTATTTACATAAGGTGGAAGCTAATGCTTGTTGCAATATGTATCATGTATGCAATTCTAATTTGTAGATATTGAAACAAATAATGGTATATGACATTAATTAAATGTTAATAAAAACTAATATTTTGTTCAACATCATATTATTTTAATGTTTGGTGTATATTAATGTATCATGTTGAATATCATTATTATTTATATTAATTTTGTAATTTCAACATTTTTTAGATGTATGTCCAACGGGACAAGAGAACATCTCCTCTTAATGTTTCTCATATTTCACATCCTAACCAGCATTTACCTTCATACAATGGCAAGTTATCACTAAGTATTTTTACTACATTAGATTTAATTATTAGTCAATAATAGTAGGATTGTAGATCTTTTAATATAAACAAGAAATTATCAAAGTAGATGTTTGTCAATGTGATTGTAATTTTCATATTTTTCACTCCTGTTTCAATAATTGATCCTGAGTCAGTTTTCATTTGAAACTTAGAAATAGTGCATACTTACAAAATTTTTGGTGCGTTTTCAATATTAACACATACATCAAAATTATAGGATCAAAGAGACCAGCTCCCGTAAGGCCTAAAGAACAACCACCAGCAACTCCCGACTGTGCACCCGGAGGGCCTATTTCTAATATGGATAGGTGCATAAATCAAATCTAGAAATGATAATTATTAATATTTGTGTTGATAATAACAATGTTCAACCCGTAGGTCGATGGGAGGTGGTTCTCAAGGTAGTGGATCATTGTTACTTGATAGATCTATTACTCCATTAAGCCTCGGGAGTATGAGTTCCTTACACGATGTCTTAAAGGTCAGTGATACCAATTGAATTCTCATTATTTCATTTACAGAATTTAATTTCCAATATATATTTTAAGGTTGTTGACCGATCAGGGGATTCTGGAGACAGTTCAGATGCACCTTCACCTCCTCGAAGACTCTCAGTAGATAGAGATAGAGATTCTGGTGGTTATGACTCATAATTGTATATTTCATGTGTCTGAATTGCTCAGGTATTGTTTGATTTGATGTGTGCATAGCAACAATGGCCTACAAATCCAAATAACATTTTTTTAAGTCGCAATGATAATGCATTTATAAATGTATTTTCCTGAATGAATTTTAAGGTTTGATTTGTATTATTATTCTACTCCTAGAAATTGAATGAATTACTAATACAATATAAATTGTGATTATCATGAAAATGTGATTTTTACACTAAAACCATATTTATTATTCTTTAACATATAGATTTAAATAGACTTTGTTTATGATGTGTAATGTTTATAATTTGATTGGCTACATTGTTTATTATGTAAAGCAAAATGTATTTATTATTTAGAGTTTGTTTTTTAAACTTTTAATGAATTGTAATTAATACATATTTCAGTAAAATTATCTATTTGTTACCATTCAATTTAGTATAATAATTTCACATAAGTTTTTTTACTTTGGAAGTCTTCGCAAAATGAATCTTACACTCGACTCTATTTTATAGTTGTCATAGTCAATTAGGCATAATAACCATCAATTTACAAATTGTACGTGTAAGCTTTTTGAAATCAAATATGTATGTATTTATTACAATATGATAGTTTATAAGAAACATGAAAATTGAAAGTGTTTTAAGAGATTTTTAGGATTCTCGTTATTGCAACCATATTGTATACATAACAAATATTATAATCTTTAAGAATTGACTATATGAAATACACCTAAATATCTCAAATCGAATAATTAGTATTATCATCGTTAAAAACTCTCTGTTGTGAATGAAGTTTAGTTCTAGTCTTTGGTTATAATGAACCTTTTTAACATCTTACAAATTATTATATACGGTGTTTACTCATTTGAAACCTATTGGGAATATTTCTTTTATCTTATTTAAATGAGTTTTTGTACAAAATTTTAACATCATTTTCAGTATTATTTGTTCAAAATTTTCTTTTACGCTCATTAATTTCCTTTCAAATAAAATTGAGTTTAGAGTGATTGCTGTATTGTGAAAGATATAATACAAATTTGTCTAATGTTCGAGTTTCAGAAGTTATCAATTATGCATATTCATGTGAGTCAATTGAGAATCGTATTGATATAATATTGCTTGAAAATCTTACAGCAGTAGTTTTAAATATTCAATTTATTGGATGAAACTTTTCTTCGATGTACTTATATTTATACAAAAGAATTTATTTATGATTACTTGATCTCACTAACGATCTGATGAGAACAGAGAACATTCTTTCGAATTCAGTACAGAATTTGTCCATTTCGATATCACAATTTGGTGCTTAGTGTTGTGACATTTTAAGTCATGTCGATGATTCTTCGATGAATTTCAACTTTTTCAAAATACATATATAACTTATACTGTTGTTAAGACATAACCGCATCAATCATATATTATATTAGGGTCTCAAATACTGCCACACTTTCTCGGGTTACAAGAATCAAACAAATAACTGCATTTACTCAAATTATAGAGATTTAGAACTTGTTAGTACTTTCAAAATTAAATTTAGATATAAGCATGTTACCTTAAATTCACCCATTACAAGTCACTATAAAATGTTCTGATTTGTCATTGGTTTTTTTTTAGTATTTTGAATAACAAACCAAACCAGTGAAATTTTTAATCGACTTTCAGCGTTTTTTGTATAATGGAGATCGTTGTTGGTAGATTTTGATACTTTTATATTTTGTGAACAAAATAAAGTATTTTTGGTGGATGCGCGCGCTCATGATGTCGATTTGTAAATACAGAGTTGCAAATACAGCCAAGCTGTATCTTTTTTTTTTGCCGTGTGCTTTTGTTTATAATTTACCACATCAGTGATTGAAATGTTCTATTCTACTTTATTCCTAGTATTTCTATAAAATCTAAATGCTTACTATCTAATCGATTATTATTATTGTGAAATGCTTCTAGTGGAAAACATAAAACCAAGTGCAAATTTTGAAGATTGTGTGCGTGTTGATAACAAATTATCAAATATTTTTTTTCCAGTATTTTATGTTGTGTAATTTATTATAGTTTAGAATTGTCTGCGTGACCTCTCTTCTTCAGCAGTCCATTGTTTGGGTTGAGAAGTTTTAACAAATGGATACTAGTTTTATCACAATTAAGTGTGTTTTTGTAATTTTGCTCTCTTTTGTCTTCGGATTCCACGTATCTAGTGAACTTTTTATTTTTTGTGATTTTTGTTATAATGATCTGCATTGTACATTTTGTATCAAATATATATTATATATATAGAAAATTCTTAAAAGTGACAATATATTTGTATTTGATATAATCCCTAATTTCCAAAAAATCCATTATTACCAATCTTAATCCTATAGTATGTGTTCAACTGAACCTCGATATATTGAAATCGTCAATATGATGATTTTTTTTGTCTTTTTCATTTAAAATCTTCAGATATCCAAAATGTATGTATGTATAAATTTTACCAAGGACTCCTTGATTTTTTGGAGCCCTGGACTGAACTTATAATACATATGTGAAAATATTTTAAATGGAGTTAGGTATCAAAACAATATTTAGAATGTTAATATGAATAAAAAAAAGTCAAATACATAGTTACACAGCTTAGAGGTATTTTTATTTAAGATTAACATAAAATTCTAGTGGTTAAATATTATTAAAAGAAACATTCTTACTACTAACAGATCAACCAAAATCTGAAATTGGTCGATTAATTCTAATATTTTAACTAAACTTACTACCTTAAAATATCCTCACTGATTCGAAGTCCTGACTTCACGCTACGGTTTGTAGAAGCTGGAAGACCATTCATCCGGGATAAGGACAGCACTGGTAAATGGCAATAGTTATGTCCGAAGATAATGTATGATGCATCAACCCATATTTGTCAATACGTGTTTTATATACTTGCATTGGTTAGAAATAATATTTAATTGAGATGCTTAGAATCAATACCTACCAAATCCAGTTTTTGATAAACCGAGTAAAAGGAGACAAACCTACATCTTTTTTGGATTCAATTTTACATTCATAAATAATGTTTTATAAACATTGAAGTGTAGTTTTAAATTTATTATTTTCATAAATCTGTTCAGAAAAAAACAAAATATTTTGAATTTGAGAGTTTTTTAACATTAATTGTTTTTCCAACTGAGTAGGTTAAAGTGTATTTGATTAACATATTACTTAATTTAAGTAGATAAAATTACAATTAAAAAATTATTATTTCTATGTACATTTTATATAACACAATCATTGACTTATAACCTTAATTTTATAACGTTGAAATGGAGGATAATTAGATAAATGAATGGTATTTTGATAGTGGAATATTATAATTAGGTAAAACTGTATTTGGGAGGTATTGCTTGTGAGCGCCTCAATGGATGCACAATAATATTATGATGCAAGTAAATATGGATGGATGCGTTCATCGATAGGTATACACATTATAATAATAATGTCGAATGCCGATACGAATTCTAACATAAGCAGCCTTGTTCCAAATATTGCAGTGTCACTTGCCAATTGCCAGAATACAATACGAGCTAATTTCAAACATTGCCAACTCTTATATAACAATATCGGCAGGTGACATCTCATATTTATTACCTTTCTGCGCCACTATTCAAGGATCGAGCCTTGACCTGCTACACAAGTCTCCCCTACAAATACATATTATAATTATCAAAAAGTCAATGCACACGGCAGACTAATTAAAATCTCATTGTCGCGCGTTTCTCTTGTTCGAAGGTAAGATAAATCGTGTACATTTTCCCAAAAGAGCCGGTGATAAGAGTACGAAGCAACAGACGAAGAATGCCAATGAACATGGATTCATCATACCCAAAATATTCATTCGGGTCACAGAATTCAATTCAAATATTTTATTTCGTAATTTAAATATTGACCAGCAAGTCAGATTAGCTTGATTTTTTTTATAAACTAGAAGAACACAGCTAAAAGGGAAAAGGCATGCAAGAAAACATAGATATAAACATAAGATAAGTGGCTAAATGCGTGCAGTTCTAGTGGATCAAGTAGCCAAAAACATCAGTTACCTGGCAAACATTATACTGTAAAAATCTCTCTTCATATCTTCAGTTATATTTCACAGTAAAATGGGTAAATGCATTGTTACTACATGTCATATGGACTCAAATAGATCTAGGCTCAGTTTCGTTAAGATATAAAATATTGCGTTTTAATCGCCAAAGTAATGTCACAGCCACTCTCACGGGTCACTAGAATTGTGTTGAGTGAGGGAGACACACTTATGCCTTTATCGAATAGGAAAGAAGAGTGCAACAATACGGGTTTACACGAAATTGCATGAATTATTTATATGCAATGCGATATCTTATGTTTATATCTATGCAAGGAAAGTACTACTATTTGGAATTTTTGAACAAATTTTTATTTTTGGGAATTATTACTGATATCTTATGAACATACCTAGTCCAAGAGTGTAAAAAACAGGTTTTCAATTGGTCACAATTGTAGAGCACTGCGCGACTAACATTTTTATTACACATATTGCTTTATTATTAAGGAAAATGTATTATTCCATTTGAATTTTCCCACGGAACATAACAACATTAAAAAATAATAATATTAATAAAATAAAATAATAATTTTTGATATTTGCAATCAACTTTATATAATCCCATTCATATAATAATTGTAAAATTTACTAATGTTGTTTGTAAATTGAATAGTTTAAATAAAATAATACAATAATCAAATAATAAAACAATATTACAAAGAAAATAATTGAAGAGCTGGAATACGTCAAAGCAATTCATTACACCCACTTGGACTAGATTTGCTTATGAATTATATTGGATAGTAATAAGTGAGCTTTTCGTGAAATTGACACTTTTATTATTCCCTAGGTACTTATGTATGTATAATAATATACGTGTTGTACCTGAAATACATATTTATTTCGGGCTAATTATTTTTAATGTAGTCCTAAAACCTTAATCCTGTCTTTTAATTTTATATCATAAAATAAGTAATCGAATGAATTAATGCCATTCAAATAATAATAAGGTTTAATACCTTTCTAGTAATCTTAGAGAATATTGAATATATACCGTTTAGGTACACGACAGTTGTTTTACGAAATGGTATTATTTGTGTATATTGGCGAGGTCTCGCGTGCAATATTGGCTACTTGTTAAGATTCATCAGGTGTGCAATCTTCACCGGAAGGATCACAGGGCCTCTAACTTGCTGCCCCAGGATGCTGATGATGATGGCGATGATGATGATGAGGAGGAGAAGAGCAATCGGACACATAGAAGACAAGATGTGTGCTGGCTGCGTAACATGGCTACTCTGCTTGAATATTAAAACAATAGTTTTTTGTGTGACAAGGTTAGGCCGGTGCACTTGCAATTATAAATTCCAAATACGTCGTCTATAGTGAGTGTCGTCATTATTGAGATAGGTGCCTCAACTATTACTATTACCAAACCTATTAATCACCCACCCAATATATATATATATATATATATATATATATATATATATATATATATATATATATATATATATATATATATATATGTCAAGGTACCACTGAATTATATATGTCAAGGTACCACTGAATTAGTATATATATATATATATATATATATATATACTAATTCAGTGGTACCTTGACATACGAATTTAATTCGTTCCGGGATCATCGTCGTATGTCGAAACAATCGTATCTCAAAGCAATATTTCCCACACAAACTGCCATGAATCCGCTCCAGCCCCTCAAAAAGTCCTAGCAAAAAAAGGTTTTTCTTAACGTACCACGTGTTTTTGAATAAAAAAAAATGTTTATGTACATTTTGTAAAATCGGCAATGGATAATTTGAGGTTAAAATAAATAAACTAGTAATAACGCACATAATAAATATTTATTGATTATTAATTTATTTTTACACATACACAATTCTGGCGCGAAATTCTAGACCTTCCCTAAAAATTAGCGATCATCTAAAAACTTACCGCGCATAAAAATTCGTATCTCAAATTTTCGTCTTATGTCGAGGTAGAAACTCTCGGTTATTATTCGTCGTATCTCAAAACATTCGTATGTCGAGGTACCACTGTACTACAATGTCCACACAATACAATTCCTATCAACTGCTTTTACTTGTTATATTTCAGTTTATGCTGGAGAAAATAAATTAAAATAATTACTATAAATAAACTAGCACTTTAGCAGCTTTACCGTTTATTAGAAAATAATTACATACATACAATATATGATCTATTATAAAAGCGAAGATCAACAAATCCAGATTAAATACTTTCTCTGTAATTTAAGATGCTGCTAGTTAAAGATGACTGGTTATATTTGTCGTAGCACAGTCGTAGTTCCGGCGTAGCAAATAATAAGTGATATTTAATGAACTACTATTTTAATTTTATAAATAACCTACATACATATATTAAATTGAAAAAATCCTTAAAAAGGCGCAGATCTGAGTCCTGAACCAAGTGATAATTTATTTTTTCAAGATTAATTCAATTTGATTTAATATTTTTTACTGATAACCGATTATGATTCGAAGTCAATTTAAAGTATACCAATTAGATCTAGGAATTATTATAAAATATGTAATTAATATCATGACATAATATGAAGTAACACCACTAAAAGATCAAAAGGCAAATAATTAGATGATATTCTGTAATACGCGACAATGTATTCTTCGAGTAGAACAAATCGAGTGTCATATTTTGGGAAAACAGTTTTCGTAAGTGTGTCAAATCAGAATAGACAGTGGATTGGCTTTTACAGTGATCTACTACTGTCTTTATGACTTAACAATACTGAACAATTTTACTGACATCAAGAAGGATAAATTAAGTAACAAAATATTACTTTAATACATATGATATACATAATAGTATTGAATGGTATATTATAGGGTTGGCTATTTATATAATGCATATAACAATTGAATAGGCTTTTATCCCTTTAAAGAATTTATTCAAATATATAAACTAGTAGAATTGTAAGCTCTCTAGTTTTAATTTAAATCACCTATTAAGTAAAATCAATTTGGGTTAATGATATTACCAAAATATACATTCAGATCGAGGAGAGGTTTTTTTAAAAGTGTTTATCGTTATTTGGTTTTGATTTTTGTGTTTATTTAATCTGTTGGACTTAATAATCGCCTGAGTGTTAAATCTCCTTACAATTCGCCTGTTTAATAATCCTGGATGTAGGCGATCGTTTAGGATATTTTTTTTCATATTATTTCTGATTTCCCCATTGTTATGGTTAGTAAAAATTATTATTTTTTGATTTGAGGAGAATTTGAACCTATAATTGATGTATTTGTATCAATGCACCTTTTCCTTCGGGTTGTATTAATTTTTATTTTAATAAATATCTACGCTACGATTATACGTAGTCGTAGTAGTTTTAAGTATGAAAATATTGATATTCATAATATATTCCTTATAAATGTGTTTTGAAGTTGTACCTTTGGGTTTTTTATGATCTTAATATATAAATATATATTATTTGAAGTATTGTAATGTGTTTGTTGACTAACCTTGTGGAAGTGTACCCCGCCCAAAGTTGTGCTAGTATATAAACCAAGCGCTGGTCTTCACATCCATCACTTCCACTTCTCACTAAACCACCACAACTTATCACAACATGAAGGTATCTGTCTTTATTTGTATCCACCCTTTCAGCAAATACATTTTCAGGGGTTGCTTTCATGCATTCATACGATTATAATCCACCGCAAAGTGAATGACGTCATTGTATTCCATTTCAAAGGTCCTGTGCTTATTTTTGATGGTCGCCTACTTCGGCACAAGTGTTCTTGGATTACCAGAAGCTCCTGCAGCTCCTTATCCTCCCCGTGGATGGAAACCTGATGGACCAGCTTTTGAACTACCAACAAGAAGTCAACAGGTATGATAAAATAACAATTTTCACTAAGACTGTTTTATTTACATCACAAACATATTAATTGATTTTAAGACACATTTTCAACTGTAATTTTTTTTTTATTAAAACGATCAAACAGTCAACTTACAAAAGGGTTAAAGTAACTTTTTTCCTATTTTATGTATATTCATGGTTTGAATAGAGCAACCAATATATAAAAAAATACTAACGGTCATGGGTTCAAATACCGCTCAAGCCAAAGGAAAATATTGATTTGATCGGTTATTACTTGGCTACTGGGAGATTGGGAATAATATTAATAAAACCCCGATCGATCATCTTGATCCAGGTTTACTCTGATTTCCTGGCGACTATTAAGTTGACCAGAGCCGCTCTTATAGATAATATACACATTAACATGTTGTTGTGTATAAAAAATGTAAAAAATCTTCTTAAAGTAATAAATGAATAAACAATCATTTTCGTAGTATGAAAAATGACTTCCCAATAAGGTTAATTAAGATAAGGTTCAATTGTTTATATGATTATATCTAGTTTATTGTGGATAAGTTAAGATTGTTACTTTGAATTATTTCCTAGTAACACGTTATAACATTACTATTTTAAATACATTTCAATTAATACACTTTACGAAATCCAGAATTACTGCGTATCTTATTCTAGCACGGATGGAATAATGAAATCGAAATTTGTTTATTGTTATTTAACCCAATTACGTGATTTAAATATTTGAGCGACATTCGTTTCGACTTTTACATAATAACATGTGATGTTCTTTGAATATTTAATTAACTCTAAAGTACGTGACTTCACACCAAAGAATATTCGAATCATTCGATGAATTATAAATAAATACGGACAAGTTACTTATCGTTAATTCAATAAAATTAAAAATACATACTAAAATAGATAATATCATTAAAGTTTTAGTATAACTTGGAAGTTTGCTAATTATTAGATGGATTGCAGAAATCACATAAAAACATTGTTCAATTTATTCGTTTAATTTCTTCGGAAATCACATTGAAATTAATTTTGACATATTCCAGCCTGCTAATGAATACGGTCCAGCAGAACCAGCAACTGATGTAGAAGTTACTGAAGAAGAAATTGAATATGCTGGAGAAGTTGCTACTACTGAAGCCAACACTCAGTTTGCAGAATATGGACCACCAGCATCAGACTATCCTGAAGACTCCACCACTACTGCCCCTGAAGATGATCTCTCTGTTCAAGGTTTAAATACGGTTTAAATAGATTAAATTAATAAATAATATAAGTGTATGATTTTTCAGGCCTTCCCGGTACTGAGCCTGCTAAAGAATTCAGAAACCTTCCCAGCCGCTTGAGAAATCAAAGAGTCCGTGTTCAACAAAGCAGTGCTCGTCTTCAGACAAGACCTGGAAGCCAACAATTCTTCCAGGGCACACAATTCCAACAAAGCAGGAATCAGTTTGATCAAACCAGCACTCAATTTGCGGGATTCAGTGGAAGTCTTCGCGTGGCTCCTCAAAGGGCTAATAAACCCGTATTCAATCAACAACAATTCGGACAGTTGAACGCTCCAGTTCAAACTTTCGGAGTCAGAGCACAGCCAGTTTTCAACCAGAGGTATTCATTACTATATAATATACAATTACTTGAATTTCATAACATTAATTCAATATATTATTCAGATTCAGAAGCCAGAAACAGGAAGCCCCTGTCGACAGCTATGGAGCCCCAGCACAAGAATTCGGTCAGCCTGCCAATACTTATGGACCTCCTCAAAATGAATACGGAACTCCTCAACAAGTTGGCCAACCTCAACCTGGAGATGAGACTGAAGATGTCCCGCCAACGGCTGATGAAGTAAATAAATAGCCATTCATATTTAACACGTTTCGTTATTCAAATTTGAATGACAAGAGGCTTTTTGAGACGTTGACCTCACTTTTCTTCTCTCGGGGACCTTGTGGCATAAGAATTTTTTTTTTCAATATCCACTGTTTTGAGAGCAAACATTACACTACTCAAATACATTCTTCTCGTTAAGTTGATCCAAGTTCAAAGTGTTCCGCAATAACTACATAAAAGAGTGAAAGTTGTACTTTAAACTCAAAGAATAATGTATTATTTTACAGGAAACAACCGAGCCAAACGATCCTGAAATCGAAGAAGAAGGTGGCCCAAGTGTTGCAGTTTCCAACTCATTAGCAACTGGAAGGTATATTTTTGTACAACAACAAAATCCCAAAGCCCAAAAGTTGAGGATTATTCAAGCTGGAGCCGCTAAAATAAGGTATATATTAATTTAATATATCGTGACGCCTTCCCTATTGACGGGAGTCCCTTTATAAGGGGTTGGCCAGGTCACCTTGGCCTTTACGGGAGAATATAGTAGAGATGGTGGAGCCGCCTTGTAGCCCAGTGGTTAGTGTAACGGATTCGTGAGTGAAGACTCCCGGGTTCGATTCACGGCACCGGAGTCACTTGGTAGATCTAGCTTAGCAAACTAGATCTTAAGTACTCATTGCTGTGTGGTGGCCTGGGAAACCATCTCTACTATATTCTATATTAATTTAATCTTGATAAATATTACATTGCTGGATTATTATTTGACACTTCTTCCATAGAGGGCTCTATTAAAATTATATTAATTCGTTTTTAAGATTCATATAGGAATCAAATGACTCAAATAAAGTTTCGTTCAAATGAAGTCTATTTAACTTCTCTCATAATTGAAGCATTTAAAAATAGATATTCTTTAATTTCGGCTGTCATTAATACGAAAAAAAACATTTTTATTAATAGATAAATAGATTTTTTGTTTTCAATATTATTGTATAAATCAGAAGAACAGATAAGAAAATTGAGAGGCTTATTGTAAATTAAGGTAGTAAGTAATAATACCATTTGTGCAAAATATTTTTAAAAGAAGGTTTCTTCCTTCAGATTATTGAATAGTTCATATATATTTTATTGATGTGAACTATATGTATTTAATACTTATAATTATAATATTTTTCAGAGCCCAACCCATGATGCAGCCAATTTACACCTTCGACCAATTCGGCCAACTTGTCAGAGTTCTCTAAGGAAATACACGATCTTCTTTGCAATATTTGGAGTGCCATAAAATATTACAATTAAGCTTTTCACCAGTTGAAAACGCACCTAAATTCGATTTATTGATTACTGTTTTTATACTTTTATACAATTCTTATTCAAACTTATTATTTTAAGCTCTTTATATAATACATATGTATATATTTTTCATTTCAATATTTAATTCAAGAAATTTTAAAATTATATATTATTTAAATCAAAATTTGTTATTTCGTATTAAATAAAAATTTGAAGCTTTTATCGTGGTTTAAATTATTAAATGAAAGAGTCAGGTTAAAGTATTGTCGATTGACTTTTTTATTATAAATAAATATTTAATTTGTACACATATTTTTTTTACATAATTAATAATGAACTGGTCATTATACACGTGGCACTAATTTTCAAGAGACTCGACCGTATTTAATTAGTCGTCTTATATTTTTTAATAAAGCACAAGTTTTAATTAATTATCATAATCATGTTCAGTGGCCTTGTCGTCACATTTATCATATTGATTAATTTGAGCATTAAATACATACATAAATAAATATACAGTTAGTTATCACAACATATATACGGTTAATAATAAAGGTCTTAAAGTAGCTTAGTAAGGTCCTGAAGGATATCCTCCATTGGAGCCAGAATATCCACCGTTGGCTGGTCCTCTTCCGTATCCAGCACCGGCTTCTTCGTAGGTGATCTTGGGCCTGTATCCTTGCTCATCAGCTTCGTATCTGACGATCTGGAATTATATTTATAAATACAGTATAATAATGAGTGGAATGTTTTGTGTAAAACTATGTTCATACTTGTTTTCTGCCATCGGGAAGGAGGACGTAGTATTCTCCTTCAGCACGGTTTCCTTGTCTGGATTCTTTGTGTCCAAAGTCGTTTCCAGACTGTTCGTCTTTCACCATGTATTCGAAGTTGTAATTGGCAGGCTCCTGGAATTAAATATACTTAAAAACAATGTACATGGAATATTTGTGTTGTTGAATGGTAATTTACGTTGTATTCATCTCCTCCACGTCCACCAGCATATCCTGCATTAGCAGGCAAGTATTGGTTGGAAGGAGCACCGTAGTTCTGAGAAGGCTTGGGAGCTCCATAGTTAGATGATGGGCGACCTCTGAAATATAAATATTTGTATTTTTTTTAGGTTTTAAATAAGCTGAAACTTACCCGAAGACTGCTTGAGTTTGTCCGGCGTTGGGGGCTCCGTATTGAGATGAAGGGGCGCTGGGTGCTCCGTATTGCGATGAGGGGGCACTGGGAGCTCCATATTGGGAAGAGGGAGCACTTGGGGCATTGAATTGAGAAGGAGCACCATAGTTGGAAGAAGGGCGTCCACCTCTACCTGGAGGAAGATATCCATTAACTGGAGGTTCGGCACTTACTACGGCCACGCATAAAGCTACTGCTGCTACGAAGAACTAAAACAATAAACAGTTAATTAGAATTATCTAATTGACTAATTCGTAATAATAACACAACAAAAGCATACCTTCATTTTGGTTTGGAGTATCTGAGTACTGGTAACTTATCACCTGTAAAGTAAACTCATCGCATTAGTCAGGAATGATGACGAAACATCACTTAGAAATTGTACGTAAGTTATTGCAGTCCAAAGAAGTTGAAACCACGAACTGAATTTAATGATCAAAGGCATTATTATTTTGTTTAACAAGTGTTCAACCACATAAACCTACTTAATATCAATCATCATTATACGGGTTTATTCAACAATGCCTAGCTTTTCAAACATTACAACCGTATACCTACTGTGATTTAATAAAAATCATAATATTGGTATATGCTGTTTAATATATCATTATATATAAGCATATTAATATTGAGATTTCCTATTCAAATTCCATACACCGAAATGAAATTGCATATCGTACATATTATTTTAAATATTATACATATATAACAGATTGTCCTCTCTTATCAAAGAAACAATCTTCGTAGTATTTTTTCACACTTACTAAGAATCGTTTGCGAATATTCAAAGTTGCATCACGTAGATACTTGTTACTGTAAAAATATCTTATTTTTTTGAATAACTTGAGTCACAAAATATTTTTGAGAATGTTGTTAAAATTAAACAAATAACTTAGCAAGAACTTATGTTAGTTAAATTGGAATTCATTCACAGCATTGCAATGTGAATCAAAAAATTTATACAGAAATTAAATTTGATTTTTTTAGTATCATTAATGAACACTTATTCAAATTATTAAACCTTATTTACGAAACAACAATTGAAAAAGTAAAGTGATTGAAACAAATTTTCTTTTAGACCATTAAATCAATTGAATTATAAAATAAATCGTCGGCAAATGGAAATGCTGTAGACATATAGATTAGTGTGATGTTTAAATATGCCTAGAAAAGCTTTTCTTTTAAAAAAAGGTACTTTTTTAAAAGTAATATTAATATATTTCCGAATGATGAACTCTATCAAGATTGTATAAACTGTTGGAGTTATAAGAACATGTACATACTATAAAATAACAAATACGATAAAAATATTTAAATTACTTGATTGTACTCTATATCTATCTAAGATAATTCCACGTACAAACATTAATATAATAAATATTAAGGTTATTAGTTAGATTAAAAATATTTATTCATAGGTATTGTGAAAAATACTAATGAATATGTGTTGTGTTTAGACAGACTTAACCCAGGGGTTAAGTGAGTCATATTATGATTTGTACAGATCACATGTTAGTAAACTTGATGTAAAGGGTCTTAAAGATGCCTTAATTAAAAATATAAATAATATATCTACCATTTTAGGTTGGGATATATAAAAAATATATAATATTTCCAATTGGTAGAAAATTGTAGAAAAGTCAAGTCTCTTCAAAGAGAAATCAGCGAATAAAATAGGAAAAATAAAATGGTATCATCTAAGGAACATCCAGTGCTTAAAGCATGGAGTAAAGAGGCACACGATGATGATGATAGTTTATAAGGGTTGTTTGTTGTAAATGGTAATATTGCAAATAGATGTTTACCGTAATGGAAGATGCAGGTATGTGATGGTGAAGTGGAGCAGAGCTTGATCTTATATAGTGGCTGAGAAAGGATGATTCTGTTTCATTGGAGTATTCTTGCGAAATATTATCACAACTACAACACAACATCTTCTACGTTAACTATGCGTACATCATCTATAATCTGTACTCTCATACTTGATCGTGTCCAATTAACACCAGGACGACCACTTTTTATTATACATCAGCCTTTCAGCTCGTTCTAACATATTCATATTGATATTAATAAACCACTAAAGTATTCACACATACTTAATACAAGAATTATTTATAAGATATTTCAGTGAAAGCACCCAAAAGGGGGAGTTTATACCTCCATATATTTCTAAGCGTAGAATATAGGTAAGTTTTCGAATAGATATGTACACTATCAATACAAACCTTTATTAAACATTTTAATTTTATAAGTACAGAAAATATCATATTGCATAAAAAATATTGTATTGAGTTGTATTTTTAATAGGGTATATTAAAAAGTCTTATTTTAAATATGCTTGTATTTCAGAGTGCAGAAAAGCTTTCTTTGATTGATATTAAATATCATCAATTAATTAAATATGTAAGGTAAATTAAGTTTTAACATTAAAATGTATGTACTTATTGTATTTATATCTAGGTTTCTGTTTCGTACAAATTTAATATAAATTATTAAAGAAGTTCTTGAAGGAATATTATTATTTTTCTCTAGGAATGCGTAGCAAATGTATGTATACATTTTTAAAGCTTTATTTTAAGAATTAAATCGAATAGGATGTAGATCCAGGTTGGTTTAACAATAATGTTAAACCAACCTGGATTTAGGTTATCAAAGTATAAATAATTCTAATTAATAACAATAATAAATTGCGATAGATTATGTCTTATATTTTAATGCAGTATGCAAAAACAAAGTAAAAAGATCAGGTTGTAATTACTTTAAATATATGTACGTCTTTATTTCATTGTGACTGTATATTCTAAAACCAATCAATGGTTCTTCTACATATTAATTTTAAAATTCTATGACGAAACCCAGATTGCCAAATAGTACTTGGGGCAAAATTGTTTGTTCCATATATGATAATTAAAATCGCAGTATGAGATATTCAAAATGCAATAATCAAATTAATCAACCAATAGTTAGAGAAAAGTATTTCGTTTGAAATGATTTATTTAAATTGTTGTTTTTTTATATTTGAAATATTATATAATTTAAAGACAACTGTCCAACAGTGATGTCACGTAAAGAGGTGAAATATTTGATATGTTTTATCATTTCATATTCATCGTCCTTAACATTCAAGTCAAGGATATTTCGGATATGGGTCATGCGAAAAAGGGGCATTTATGAATTTGATTTAATATAGCTTCCTAATGCAAAGTTGATAAAATGTTATGACAAAGCAAAAGTATAACATGTGAGCAGGAAGTTAAGTGTATCACGAGTTAAATATTACATAGAGTTATATCACAGAATGGGGTAGCAATTATAAGAATTTGCATGCAATAACACAAATTAAATCACGTACCAACAATCGTGACTAACACCAAAAAGCTTCTGCAAGCAAAATGCTTTATACCAGAAATAAAAATACTTAAATTCAATACTAAACTTTGTTTTTTTTCAGTGTCTAAGTTTGCTTCCATCTGAAATTGAATCCTACTCATCCATCAGCATTTTTCGGATAAGAAATACCTACAGATTTTTTTACGTTTTTCAGTTGCAAGCACATGGTTTGAAATTGCGCGAAAGCTTCTTATTGGTCAAAATAGTTCGAGTGACCATTCAAAAATGATTAGACCGTGTTGCTTTTAAATTTCTACAAACATAAGAAATCATCTTTAGAAACTTTCTGGGTATTAGATACAAAATATTTTTGGATTAGGATAATGGTTGTTTAAATATTCGTAGTAATTAAAATGCATCTTAATATATTAATACAATAGATGCGAATCCCATTTATATATTGGATTATTACATTTTAATCAAATCTAATAAATTATTACATCCATGTTTATCAATATTTACATAAATAACTTCCAGTATTCAAGCGTAAATCTCGTATGTATGTTGAATACGTATCTTAATTCACATTGTTTTAATCAGTTAATGTGATTAATTATTATCAAGTAAAGCCTGATTTCTGTAATAGCCGGTAAAGAAAATTAAATAGAAGTATATAAGTCGTTGTGTTTTTTTCAATAAAATTCTAATGCATTACAATGTTTAAACGTTATTTTTTCGTTGAAAATTGTAGAAGGCTTCTTGTACGTGATGATATTTGAGTGTTTAATAAAAACTGCAATCGAATATTGTGCAATCTTATTGAACAAGATCGCTTGCATCATTATCATCAATGTATTTTTTCATTCATTCAACTCTTCACTAATTGATGGGGACAATTTGTATCCGTGCATCACGTTACCACTCAGTGTTGCCACGTGGGCGATCATAATTTATACATGCATTCAAATGCACGACAGAATTGAATATTTCAGATGATTATTTTGTATGAAATTTAAATTAGAGTAGCAAAATATATAGTTTTAGAACAAATCTTCCCTACTTATTATTCTATTTATGGATTTTTATACAACAAACAAGGTATTTATATATTTTTAGATAGAATTGTATAAAACCACATAGTAATAATACATATTTTTCTAAATAATTAATGTGATAATTGAATCGTTCCATCCAATAATTTTTAACCAAACAACACACGCGTAGTAAATATTGACTAATAACGATAATGAGGTCCTTCGTCGAGACCCGATGATTGATGGTCAGTTCGAATATCAAGAGCACGATTTGTAATATTTAAAGTACACCAGATTAAACATTATTTATTAAGTAGGTATTTAATGAGTTGATGGATACGACCTTCAAGTTGTGTCTGAAGATGAAGAAGATTCACTCTCTAGCCGCTCCATATTTAGACACGATACAGCCTCAGGCCAACTATATTTTAATTTGTATTTGACCGCTTCGAAAAATTGCCCATTGTTGAAGCTGTACATGATGATTGGGTGAATTTATGTATAAGAATAAATAGTTCGATTGTGCTTTATTTGATGACATAAATGGATTTAGTATGGCCGTTAATTAATACGAGAATGCACTTAGTTTCCGTATAGCTTCGGACTTTATAATAGCTTGTCTGAAGCAATGTCTTCACAAAGAACTTAGCAAATTACTACTGACACTCAACGGTTCGGACAATTTGTAACATGTTACATTATATTTCATTCCTTAATATAGGGTGCATACTTTTATGAATGGACGATGGGAGAAAGTCCCATATTTATTATACAATTGTTGATGTTTCATTCAATTTATTATAATGAAACATAGGTTTATTATCCAAAAGGCAATGTGTTAAAAGGCGATGATAAGATTGGATTAAGTCCTATATGAGGTCGGGTATAAGTCCTGCTACCATTTCGATTGCCTGCCATCTTGTTTATGTGACGTTTAGATCAGCTTCGTTTTGTTTCTGCTCCTTCTCGCGGCGTATATTTATCCATTATAAAATTGGGGATTGGTTGGGGCGAAACTGATCTAAATGTCACATAACCAAGATGGCGCGCAATCAAAATAGTAGCGGGACTTTTAATTCACCCGTAAAATCTGTACCATTTATTTCATGTTATAGACATATTTTTAATTTAATGGTAAACGATAATTCCAGCAACAAGTAAATTCTAATAAAAAAAATAATAAAACAAAGATGAAATATGATGAGAGGTGAAAATGTATCAAATAATTCATAATACAACATGTCTTTAATTAAACTTTTAATACTTTTAATAACGGTTAAATATTTTAATGTAAAGAATGGTATATTAAATGTAACACAACCACACCTTCATTAAAGGTCCAAGTCTGCTAGTTAAATTTTTAATTATTATTTTAAAAAGTTTAAGAATCTTGCATATTTACTTATTAGGTAATTGATTGCCTGGTTTGAATTTGTATTATTATAAGCATTAATTATCATTATCCTAAATACGCGGTAGGATTCCCGGGTCTTCTATGATAATCATTAGAATGGATATCATGAAACAAAAATAGTAAACAAAGTTTATTTTTATAATCGTATTGGGATTACATAAAAGCCTTTAAAATATTTGATGGTCAATAAAAGACATGTTGTATATACGGTTGTGTATTCAGAATTTAAAAAAAACACTGTTTTCATTATGTACTATTTTCTGCACACCACGCCATGTTACTATATTAAGGGCCGGTTTCTTCATATAGCTCTAAGCTCGTGAGCTACGTGACAACATATTATACGAATCTCGTGTCATATACAAGTATTCCGTTTCTTGAAACCTTGCTAAAGCTATAGCCGAGCATATCCGATGTTTGTATCGAAGGCATTCTGGTGAGCTTGCATACAGCCAACTTGAGCCGAAGCGACGAGTTCGTCACAAAACTGGAACGGAGGGAGAAATATAGCACGAGATTTGGTTATATATAGCACGCCGATATCACAGTTCGTAACACGAGCTAAATCTTGAAGAAACGCATTTTGCGCGTAAATCGCCGAGTGACACGCGTTCGAGATTTAACACGCGTTGAAGAAACCGGACCTAAATGCAGTATATTTCACATGTGCTGTGTATTATTAGTTGCTGTATTTTATTATGTCGATATTGGTGATGATATGGACCTGACCTAGGTTGTTTGATTGTCTATGGTATTCCAGTGTAATAATGTAAGTGTATTAGAAGAGTGTGAAGCAATGTTTTAATATGCGCTCCAGTTTCCTGATCAACACTTGAAGACCACATCACGATCAACTCCTCCTCTGTCCAACTATACATACTCGTACTTCTGTTTCACGATCATTTTTCATCAATCCACATTTTTAATGATATGTTTGATCAGTCTCTCTCCATGTCGGCAAGGTCGCACGATCTTTAACGCCATAATCATGATTATATCTGGCTGACCATACAACGACGAGACTAAACTAGCCGCAGTATTGCGTTAGCTTTTCCAATCGCAACGAGCTTCCTAATCGTCACGATTTAACAACTGTAAAGGGATACATAAATAAACCATATTGTCGATAGTGCAAGATCCCTGATAACGATAAATATATGTATGTGGGTGAACTATCGATCACACTCAAGACTACTACACCCCCGATAACGAAATCTACAGGTCAAATATCAACCACCCCCGAGTAGTTTTTTTTATTATTAAATAAGAGAAAACTCTGTCAGACTTAATAATCGTCTCACCTTACAATCCAGGAAATCAGAGTAAACCTAGATCAAGACGATCGATCAAATCCATTCAAATTTTTTTGACTTGCGCGGAATTTTAACCCATGATCACAGTATTTCTAGAAACGCTTCTTATCCCATGAGCTTTTATGCTGGTATTATACGGAATAGTTGTGAAATTAAATTATATTATATATCGTAGTTAATATGTATAACAATTAGGGAGATATGATTTTATAAAAATCTAATGAAATTCACCATTTTAATCTAAATAAAACCTATTTTCAAAATAATATTTAGTACATATGATGTTCGTGTGAATAAATTAATTTAATGATTACTTCCTAACGGATTAAGGTATTTTTAAAGACTAACATGTTCTAACTTTAACAAATTGCTAGAGTCTGAATGAGACAATAAGTGTTACCTCAGTCAAATAATATATTTGGTCCGACATCTTGATATATCGGTCCCGCACAAGGGGTTTGGTTTATTGAGGTAATTTATTTATTTAAATTTATTGATATAATATTTACATATATAATATAATTTTAAGAATTTAGCACAGAGTGATCGCATCACTTGCGACATGATTCCTAGAGATCATCATCACTTTCAATACAATCTGCATGCTTGCTCGATATGGTATAAGATAATATTTTTATTTGTGGCGAAACTAGTTCAATAATATTATTATATCGGTGTCATATTTATAATCGAACAATACAGATTAGAGTTTTATAAAGATGTCAGTCTTGTCTGTTGAGAATTTTAACCATACACAACAAGTTTGTGAAGTACATTTATTGAAAAGGGTGAAAATATTTATATATTGGGCAAGAAGCTCGGTTAGCAATAAAATACATAATAATAAGAATCATTATTATCAGTGTTTACAATCTCTGGCATATTATCTATTATTATAAGTAAATAATACAATTTTTAATTCTAGGCGTGAAGATGAATCTTTATCGAATCGATTAAACCAACGAGCGAGGTTTATTGCAACGTTTTAAAATTCGCCATAATATTATTAAATGGGTATACAAGAATAATAAAAAAAATATGCCTCGGGTGTAAATAATAACTTGATTCAAGATACGAATTGGTAATAATGTATACAATTTTCATTTTACAATATTTTAGTATACACATTACTATTTAATCGGACTTTTTCTAGACAACGACTGTATGCTTTATTTCCTGGCTTATTTTTTATTAACAATTACTTATTTGGTACTTTATTAGTAGTCTAAAATGCAGGTGACTCAGGTGTATATTAAATTTTATATACGTTTAGGATTTAGGGTACATTTTCCTGAATATACTACTTTTACTGTACTGATCTATTGTAGATCTTCGACTACAACTAATTTATTAGTTTAACCAGTAGACTTAACCACCTCACCCCAAGTTAATTTTAGTACAGAATATAATGTATAATTTTTCTTTCTTTTATCAATTGAGATACTAATAATAATAAATATTTCATACAAAATATTATCATCTTATTTCTCCAATCCAATCATTTTCCATTATGCTTTGTGTTAAGTTTATTTTAAGTCATGTTACAATTACCCCATTTTACCAAACATTTGTGAAAAATACATTAAGTATTTTATAGTAAAAATTGCAAAATTTAACCGAGGTCATTTGAAATGCGTACTCATTAAATCTTGTTATACGATAATTTAATATTTCGGCCAATTTCATCAAAATTATCATAATTAAATACCGGATTTATATGATCATCCAATACGTGGTCAAATTAAGGCCAAACGTCGATCGATATGTATGGGAAATGTATAAAAAAAGTGTATAATTGTATTACAGCAATTCAAAGAGTATAATGGCCCTGTTATTATCCTCTATTGTGGTTTTGCAATAAGGTTATATTTTGGTGACTTAATCAAATAGTTTCGTGATGATGACAGTGTAAAAATTTCATGCTCTACATTTCGCCAGTTGTAATAAACAAATAGTGATGACCTCGCCTGTTCTTTTAAATAAAGGGAAGATTAATTGATGCCAGTTTCACTCATGACTGACAACCGTGTTTAAATCTCAAATAGACGTCTGATTTATTATACGAAATCATTGCCAATTCGTTCTGCAATCGATGGACCGTCCAATTACTCTATTAAAAATATAATATTTTCAATGGCATTCTCGACAGCTATTAATCTATGATTTTAATTCTTGATTAGCTGATTATTTAAGCATGGTCTAACGGCCTTCAGCAATTTTTCTTCTTAAAATGCTGTCATAATTACTAAAATGGGTTAGTATTTTGTTACAAGGGAAGGAAGATTCAATTTACACTGATTAATTGAAGTATATATATATGATAGTTGTGTGTTAGGAGTAAAACGCCATAAAAGTCCTGGCAATAAGTTAAATTGAATAACCCACTTTTCTCATATATTAAATAGCAATATATAATATGAGCAATGAAATAAAATAATAAGTAAAGTATTATAATAAAGTGAAATATCGGTATTGAGGTTGATTGGTCAATCAAGTGCAAGTCCATTGTAGTACGGAAGCCCGAGGATGAGATCAACTAAGATTGATTATATCACAGAGATCTTTGTCCATCTTTGAAATATTGTTGAGCATACAACATTAAAAGGTCTTTTTTGAAATAAACTTGTATCGGATAACATCTCTCACAATGGACATTCCCCTTAGGGTATCTAATATATTATATGAACAGAGGCGTGGTCAACTAAGTATATACAATGAATGCATAATAGGCTTTTAATTGCTGAATTGATTTTATCATATTTTTATACAGATTTAAATTAGTTATATTTATAACTATTTAGTTTGAATTATCAATCACAAGAATTAGGGTTAATCTTGCCTAAACTGTGGGTAGTCAGGTTGATAAAAGCGAGACAGAAAAAAGTTAAGTTAGAAAATCTACGAATATATGCATTAGTATACTGAGAAAATATTAAAGGTTTTTCCCAGATAAAACTACAGGAGTAATATTTGGGAATTGAATGTATCAATAGATTTACACAAATTTTAAATAAATTACCCATGATCTTTGGCCGACAAAAATCCGTATTTTAATAAAAGAAATAGAATGGATTTTTTAAATAAATTTGGAATTCAGATTTGGGAATAATTTTCGCTCAAATGATAATCGAAATTTTTGTCGGGTTTGCATTAATGTGAATCCAAAACCCTATATGTAAAAGTCAAAAGCTGAATTGGGATAGGTACTTTTTATTTATTTATAGAATATTTCTGCCTATTTAAAATGGAGATAAATAATAAGATTTTGTGGATGACTGTAAATATGAGAAAAGCCCATACTCTGTCAATTTTATTCATTAAAATTTGTCTTCAACTGTAGCATGATAATCATATCTTAATAAAAATGCACTTGAAATTATTAAATTAAAGTAGTATTATATTTAATTGTTCCAATAAAATTTAATAGTCAAATCAAAACTTTTAGTTTCCGCTTGTAAAATATTAATAAAAGATTGTTAATTATAAAATCGTCAATCGTAGGCAATTAAATATAAAATGCATATTTTTTGTCAATCATCACCATCGTTAAATTACTATAAACTGTAAATGTGAATTTAAATATGTAATAATAAACGGCGCTGCTTGTAATCTAAATGCAATGATTTGCCAGCAGCAAATAAATCAGATAAAATTAATCATTGGCATTTTTTCATTAGGTCAGTTAGCGTTGTGTTTCTTGGAAAATTACGAGATTATCTTAAAAATATACACGTGGTGGATATGGTAATTTCCATGGCAATATTAGCAAAATGGTTTCGTAGTACACAATAGAAGTTGTTAGACAAAAATAGGTGTTGTTGTGCATGCTCAGATTCTTCTTCTTACATATTTCACAACAATTCTATTCTGCTTTAGATAAACTCTCTACATTTATATCAATGATTCTCAATATTTTATTTAAAAAAATGGATATGAATTCGCGATCTATTTTGAGTAGGAGGCCGTAAAATATTGTATAAAAAATGTGTCAGAAAAGGCATATATATATATATATAGATATATATATATATATATATATATATATATATATATATATATATATATATATATATATATATATATATATGCCTTTTCTGATATGCCTCTATATATATATATTCTGCTGGAATATTTGAAAATTGTATTGTATGTTTATTTGGTCTTTAACGATTACTCATTAATAGTATTTTTTGAACCGATAAATACCTATTAAAAAGGTTGTATTTGTAACCATTAAATAAATGTATAAAAACACAATTATTATGCAGACATTTTATCGTATGTGTAATTTTATTAATCAATCTTGATATGATTATACATGAATTTAATTCACTCAGTACTTATAACTGCTATGTTTAAACGATTGCTTTAATATTTTATATGGTTTAAAATTTACATGACACTTCAGAATATGTCATGTTAAAATTAAATCATTTCAATTATTTTGAGAGCTAATAAAATATTTGATAAGGTCAGGTATTTTTCAATATCTTTGTAGAGGTCTTGATGTTATTTGTGTGTAACTTGAAGAAATGATTTCCGATACATCACCCCAGTTGTGCTTGACTAGTCATGTTTTATGACACTGGATGGATGACTACATGAAGCAATATTTAAATTACCTTGCTACACTCCTCTTTGATGACTTAATAATCTATTTTGCCACTACTGAAATTATGTATTATCTACGGACATGTGTATTCTAATTACCGTAAAAACAAATATTCAATGTAAACTTACTATAAAATCATAACAATATGAAAATGTTAAATAATTGTCAGAAGACGTCAAGAAAACATTATGTATGAAGAGTATTCTTTGATTCTTTCTTATTTGGGAGTATAATTTCCAACCCCAACGAAGCGATTGTTATAAAATTACAATACATACTATTATTTTTATCAATTAGAAAGGATCCTCTGGGAAATTGCATAGTTAAGACCAGGCACACCTATATATTATGAGATCATCTTTTAAAATAAAAAGCAAGAGATCTGCTGATGGTTTTTGTAACATGATGGGAACAAGAAAATTACGCAAACATTGGCAACCGTGTGAAGACTAAACGGGACCTTCGTTTGATCAAACATCCATTAAAACTATTCTAATTAAAAACAATAAATATATCAAATATTCGAATAAAAGTGTGTAAAGATATTTAATAAACGTATATGTAAGATTTTAATATATATATATATATGAAAGTATGATCATTTTAATTAAAAATTATGCTTTATATGATTGCTTAAATTAAACATTCAAATATTATCTATAAATAAATGTTTTTTTTAATCAGGTACCTATTTTATTAATTATGTGAGAATTCGTAATAGAGAATTAAGATTATATACTTACGTCTTTAAAATAACAAAGGTTTTTTATGTTTGACTTTATTTTTTATTATAGATGTAGATTTGTTAGAATACATTAATTTTAAATTATGCCACCTCATTTTCCTTATTAATAATCTGCAGCAACAATATAAAGTAATATGTTTGAGAATGCTGAAAACTTATCTTAAAACAAATTGTTAGTATCCTATTTGATGATGCCATTTATATAGAGAGGCCAATTGAAAAGATCTGTTCGATTCACACGGTTTATGACCGTATGAAGCGAAATATTCTCACTATCGTACATACAATAATATATGGATCTGGTCTTTGAGCAATTATTGAAGAAGAAGAGCTGTCGAAACTAGTGCAGCTCATAATATAAACCACAATTCATCCTTGATCCACATGTCATATCTACAATTATCTCATTCTGTTTGCGCACATTCGCCAATGATGCTAATTCTGTATGATCGATGTCATTTGTGGATAGCAAACATTTTTTTCCACACACGAATGAATGCAGATAAAAAAATAAACGTGATTTAGTAGTCCAATGCTTGAAATATGTAACATCTCCATTGAATAATAAATTGTATGGATATGGTGATTTGGGTTTTAGTTTGCGCGCTTTACCACTCGTTGAACTCTACACTTTAAAATTAATAATTATAGCAAAAATAATAGGTATATTTTACTATTAATACTTTTATTTGAATAGTTTAATATTATAAAATTAAATTATTGCTTAAAATTATCCATAAAAATATTCTTGGTACATTTCCGAGTGTCTTTTTTCTAAAATTTCACTCACAAATTTAAAATATTTATATAAATATGTGTGTGAAATATTAGATAACATATATTCACTCACTTCTTATGAGTGTGGTTTGTTGAGGAAATTTAATTTTAATAAAAAAGCCTAAGGCACGATACCGTATTTCATAAATGATTGTCACGATGTATGGAAGCTGCCAATTTTACTTATACATTATGTTCATATCATACAACACGTCACTTTTCAATCATTTATAACTATAATACAATAATTTTGCTATTAAATTATGACCTCATTATAAATGTAGTCTCTAAATGATGAATGTTTTACAAATATAATAGTTTAATCGATAATTTGTAAATGCAAATGAGTCATGGGTTTGCTTGTATGACATTTGGTTAGTTCCATAACTTGAGGCTATTCAGCTGTGATCTTCTAAACTTCTGTCTTCATTGTTTGATGCCCCATTTAACAATACGCAATATAATATTTACATTTATATAATTAATATCGAACAATAGGAGGAAGCGTTCAATAAGAGATAATATTATTGAAGGGTTTGGTACTATTTTAATTACAGGAGAAAGAAAATGAACATGTCTACCGAGACAACTTATTTTATATAATAATATTGCCATTAGAAATATTTTTTAATTTACTATTGTTGCTATGAAGTGTCGGCTCCATCCAAATAAATGTGTGATTTAATAGTTATTTCTAAATTTTTGTCGGTTTTCCTTTACTCAATACGCACAATAATTATTGATAGTATACTAGACACACCCAAACAACAAAAAACAACGTTAATACTTAATCAGTGATCATGATGATATATAATTTAAGGTTAATTGAAAATTTATACCTACATTAAAAATTATATATAGTTCCTGTAATGGGATGGGATTATCTTTCTATATTATTATTATTTGAACAAGCATTCTTTCTTCTTTCATTAACTTGATATTCCATATTGCGATATTCAATATTATCATAAATTATTTCATATTCTTTGGTCTTATAGATTGCTTTAAATTTTATTATAATTATTATTTGTAAAAAGTCTTCAACGTGATCAAAATATTAAGTTGCATTAAACTAATTACGAGATAGAAATGCTAAGAGCAGATATAATTTATAATGTCGAGTTGCATAATTACGTGATATGAATATTCATGGAGTGATTAAGATGATCTAGTTGTAGATGTGATGTAAATGATGTTAATAATAATGATTATTGGAGGGAGCACGTCTCATTAGCGTAGTCAATAAGGTTTGCACATTAGCAGTGTCGTGATGGCTGGTGCACTGTTGGAATGGTGACCCCAAGTTTGAACCTCACGATCTGCACTCACTTATCAAAGACGCCTCTGAAAACACGCAAATAGATCATCACTGTTCCTTGATAAAATATGTCTACCCAGTATTGTCAATTAATTATATTTATACCAGTGTATTAGATTCACACAGTCATTATGAGTGCCCTCAGTGGGGGGTTGTTAAGAGGGTGGGTTGCTTGTTCCCTTCGATTGATTAATTTACAAAAAATAACAAAAATTGAATGTGTTATCTAAACACTTAAACTGTTAAAGTTTCTTTGACTGGCAACACCAAAAAAAGATTTTATGGCCCGTTTTTAATATAAAGTATAATTGAGGTTGTTAGTAAGTCGTTTGTGTACGAATAGACTAGAGCTTGGTAGTATTGGTATACTAACATACGCACCGCACGCACTCACTCTTATTATATTGAATACGGCTCCAATTTTTTTTCAAATGGTTGCAATCTTCCCAGAGAAATATGCAATGACATCAAAAAGACCTAATAAATAAAATAAAAGCGATAGGAGTTGAGTATGGAAAATGTCTAGGAATGTTTTTTTTAGAAAAATTGATTTTATTTAATAGTTTTCCAGTGTAATAGCTCAGTGGATAAGACGCATGGTTACAAATACTGTGGTCATGGGTTCAAATACCGCTCAACTCAATATTTTTTTAATTGAATTGATTGGTTATTACGACTGGGAGATCGGGAATAATATTAACAATCAATCAATAACAATCGATCATCTTGATCCAGGTTTACTCTGATTTCCTAGATTGTAAGGTACTGATATTGATTTTATGTATACATACATATAATATCCCCCTATAAAATGATTTGCCACAAATAAAGTAAAAAAATTCAAACCACCCTCAAATGAAATGTTCATTTGATGTAAACTAGTAACCTTGCCCGTGATGATAGTCATTTGTATAGTATTAAAAGATGACATTAACAGTGGGTTATCTGGATGGTTATAAATGTGGCAATAGTCACTAGTCGGAGTAAAGTCATCGTCATTCCCAGAACAATGAATGGAGGAGGGCCGCTTCTCACGTCACACTCGATCCACTTTCAATTAAGCAAATCTCCTTCTTCGGATGTTCATTTGCTTACAAGATCTGAATTTGTAGTACACAACATTGGTCAATTGTAGTTTTGAGATCAAGCCAAATATGATAATGTACAATGTTCCGCATATTTCGCATTAAACATGGCAAATTAAATAACAATCATCTCCATATTTCATTGAATAAAGCCCTTTAGAAGTGCACGTTTGTTTGTTTGTTTGTTAAAAGTATATTGAGTTCGGAATTAATTTACATACAAAACACTCAACCATTCACTCAAAATTTAAGGAAATATATAATCGTGTAAGAATTCCGATTGCAATTGAACAACCGAAACACACCTTTATACCTACGATTTCGTATGTATCGATTTCATATGTATTATTTTCAGACTCAGCAATAGTACAATTTCTTTGTTAAAATTTGAATTTTACATTGTTTGATAATACATAAAATTTTAGACTTAGGTGTACAGAGTATATAAATCTTTTTACCTATAATTAACAGGAGAATAATGTTTTTATTTGATATAAGAGGTAATATTAAATAATAAAAGTATGGGACAAATAATAAAAACCCATTAAAAATATGAGGATTAATAAATTAAAACAACAATAAACTCAACATTTACAGAAATAAATAACAAATTATTTGGGTAAAACCAAATTTAAATCGAGTGAATTATGAAGTTATATAATTTTCTAATGATATCTATTTTGGCGGTTCATTGTCAATAAGGGTATATAAATTTAACAAATAAAAACGATTTTTTGATTGAACGCACTTTTGATGTATACATTTTTGAGGTAGCCATGAAAATCAATTATAATTATTTTTAATAAAGAAGCTAGTCAACCTTCCATTGATACTACATATAAAGTTATAAATTTGGTTCTTTTAGAACTATCGAATGATTTACTTGCATTTTTAAGTAGTACATAAATGTCAATCACTTAATTTATTAGACATTATACTAATGACCAGTTTATTTTTATAACGCATATAAATTCTCCGATTTGAATTACTAATTGATGTGAATATTACAAAATCTCGTTCCTTAGCGGAAATCATCAATTATCAAAATCTTTTGCAAAAGTCGGACGTGTCTACAAATAATATAATATGAATTAGGAGATGTAAGAATGTTAAATATTAATATTGGTTTGAATGAGTTTAGTTGTATTGAAATTTATATATTTCGCAAATAGATGCACTAATCTGTAGATAATGTACGGTAGAAAGATGCTGAACATCCACACGACGCAATAATAAGTAAAACGCACACTACCTATTCGTTTTATTTTAAATTAAAATAGGCAGTAATAAAAAATAGTGCCATTATAAATATATTTATTTAAAAAAATATATATTTCCTTAGAATTTACTAAACAAAAATCCACCGCTTTAATTTCTATTAACCAAACATAAGAGCTTATTTAAATTAGCCATTATTATATTATTGATATAAAAAGTAGGGTATTACAAAATTTGATTTCTACCTCCTATTTAATACAGTTTATGTCTTGTGTAAACTACGATCGATTTCATGTCTATTTAATATATTATAACAGCGGGCTATTATTATTAGCAGAAACAAATATGGTTAATACTAACAGGTAACTCAAATTGTGAAGTTAGATATATTTTTTATTGTTTAAAAGAAGGGTAAAAAATAATAAAGTGTAATAGGAATATAATCACAATTGTTTGGGATGAATATTTATTGAATTAAATTATTTAGGCATATCGTATTAAGGTTTTTGTAAATTATTATATATAATAAATATCGTGACGCCTTCCCTATTGACGGGAGTCCCTTTATAAGGGGTTGGCCAGGCCACCTTGGCCTTTACGGGAGAATATAGTAGAGATGGTTTCCCAGGCCACCACACAGCAATGAGTACTTAAGATCTAGTTTGCTAAGCTAGATCTACCAAGTGACTCCGGTGCCGTGAATCGAACCCGGGAGTCTTCACTCACGAATCCGTTACACTAACCACTCAGCCACAAGGCGGCTCAATTTTATATATTATATACCTTATTAATATAAGTCCACTGTTTGGATATTAATATTGACAACTTTTTTATTGGAAGTTTTAATTTAAATTGAATAATATATAAAACATTTATTTATTGGATACTCTTACAAATTACAAATGGTAAAAAAAATCCTGTTCGTTTCAACAGCGGCATTGCCAGTAAATACTCAATAGTCATATTTATATTATTATAATAATAATTAATAAGCCTTTTCAGATGTTGTAGAGTATAATTTATCTAGTATAAATGATATCACACGGGTTTAATGTGTTATTTAGTGTCTTTGAAGGTGTTGCTTTCGTCCATGTCGAATCGGGGACTAAGAAGAAGCAACTGCAGAAATTGGAGCAATCGTGATTTGATCCATAGCCAATATATAATCACACAACACAGTGCATTCATCAACCTTTATACAATACTATCATCATCATCATCCTCAATATCATTGAGAGGGAAAAAATGATATACAACCGCAATAAATAATGTCATTGCAGTGCAATATTTTCTATTGTGAAACCGACCTAGACATTACTATGTGGCAAATGTCGTTCATGCTGAGAATTGGATCATTTAACAATTTTTTTTATTTAGCATACATTTTTCATGTTTATGAAATTATTTAATAAATTTATAATTAAAAACATAGTGACATCTATGTATATACCCACAAAACTAACAATTTTTCACTAAACCTTATACATTTTTTATTTTTTAAATAACCAAATAATTACATTTAAATTAAAAAATAATTAAAACTTTAATATTCATGGGTCGAAAACACAATTTATATAATATATTTTAAAGCTTAAGCTCTCAATCCAAAGATGGCTTATTATTTTTTTTTAATAATTAATAGAGAATGTGAATTTTACTTTCTATTAAAGCAATTATGCAATAACTAAAAATATTTTTTTTAATAATTGGAAATTAAATAATGATATTAGGTATAAGCCTATAAGTTTGACGCGTGGTCTATTAAAACCTCTTTTATGAGAATGAATTACATATAGTAAAATACATAGAACTAAATTCTAATGAACATTGCACTTTTTTTACAAATTACAGTTAATATTAAATGGCCAATATAAAATATAATTGCTTTAAAATTGATAAATGATGTCACTATAATATGATGTTAGATATCTACAAAAATTATAAAGTGTATTTTTTCAAGATGAATACAGACCTATTAAAAAAATTACTAATAATATATAATACAGTCGATATTATAAAAAATTTACATCGATATTCCAACCCACAACCCTTCGCCAAATATTGATAATACCTCTTTATAAAATATCCATAAATGAGGGTTACTTTTGAGCATTCACATTTGGCAACCTTGACGATTATTTATTTGTAATATTTAAACGAATCAGATTATTGTGCGTGAAATAGTCATCAATTTATTGTAGGTGTGAGAAAACACTTATTTTAATCGAATACAAGTCCATTCATATTTTATATGGGAATAAATTATAATACAACTAGATTTTGATATCACCGTACAAATTGACGATCGCCATTCATATGATAATTATACTTTAAACGTTGTTCACATGGCTGTTAAAACAATTATAATGATTCAATAAATCTGGAAATGGTGTTGTAATAAAATAATGAACGACAATATGACAAGATTTCCCTCGGATAAGATTCGTGGTGTGGTGAAATGGCGATTAAATGTTATCAGTGCGAATATGCAAAATATAAAAAAGATTTGTAAGATGTTCTCGTGTGAAAATGTCAGTGGTTTTGGTTAACAGTAAGAGAAACATACAATATTATGTGTATTGTATTGTTTCGACAAGTAGAGCAAACTATTTGTAACAAGTTAATTGGTTCTTTGGCGAGCAAGATTCGCACCTTGCAACAGACGATTTGTATCCAAAATAATTTTACCGCATGCAAATATCTTGACAAATACAAATTACTTTAAAAAACAAGCTTTCGATTGTATAAATATTATTTTTGCTTAATTTATACGAATCCTCCCTTTCACATGCTTTCTGTGCCTTTTCTAATTATTAAATCGTACTCGTGATCTTATTATTCTTTCATCATATATTTTGTTATATTTGTTCAATGGATACAGATTATGCCACAGCAAAGTTTTGATATAATCGTCTCCATAATATAAGAAAAAAATCAAACTAATAAAATGTATTAAAATTATTAGGAGCGCCATTTAGCTAACATATGAAACATATAATATATTTTTAAACTTACAAATAAATGGATAATAATATTATCTATTAGTAATATGCTTATACAGGATGGACTGAAATTAACTGAGAATATTTTTTGTAGGTTATTGAAAGAACAAATAAAAAAATATATAATTTTTTATTACTTAAAAATAAAAATAAAACATTTATAATTAGGCAATTTCCTAAATTTTAATTAATTAATCGACTTTTAGCCATCATCTTGGATTCAGCTGTTTCTGTGAAGTACTCGGTATTGACTGCTACGTATTTGATAATTATTATTATTTTATTATTATTAAGAGAAAACAGAATACCAGAGAACCTACATCTATGATGGCGTTTTTTTTAGAGGGTTTTTTAGACACAACAACGTGTTAATTATTTGTCGGTAATCTGAACTACTAGTTACACAGGTCATCGACTTAATAATCACCTCAGTATTTACCTTATAACAATCCAGGACATCAGAGTAAACCTGGATCAAGAAGATCGATTGGGATTTTATTAATATTATTCCCAATCTATCGGTCGAAATAACCGAACAAATCAATTTAAAAAAAATTTTGAACCCATGACCACAGTATTTGTAGCCACGCGTCTTATCCCCTGAGCTATAACGCTGGTATTGTTATTGTTAATGTATTGTGTCTGTTAAATATGTAGGTAATTTCAAGAATGTCAAATAGGCACATATCACCCCATATATTGTACGTATTAAATATAATTAATAATATACTGCTCAAAATGCAGAGTAACATGGGTTACATCCAAAAAGAATCATCTACAATAGAAAATCAAACAATTGAGAGACATTATGATTCGGTCCCAGGTTCAGATACCTCCATTAGTGATTGTTTCCTAATTATTCAAATGTTATTTGTTTCATCACAATAGTAAAGTCGACTCGCCCCACTTAATTAACAACAATCATTGCACTCCGCAATCTAATATTGATGATGATTTCGCATCTTCACACTTACATTATGCAATTCCCGAATTAATTACTATGGAAAAATAATCTGGGATTCCTATATCATTATTTAGATTTATTAGAGAATAAGTTGAATATTGCTTATACATTTTTATAGGGAAGTGAATTATGAGATGAATAAAATACGGATATTTACGTATTACCATAAAGTTTACACACTAAGAAAACCATATATTTACTTATTCTAAATTTAAAAATCCATTAAACGCATGAAAAATAACGATATTTTTTCTTACGTAAAGACATTTTTATAATCCGTCAAAGATATATATTTTATTAACCATTTTAATTGAGAATTAATCCTATTAAAATTACACCTTATACTCGTGTAAGTGTATTTTAATCTTCAGTTTAATCTTGAATGCAATGAATCTTGAGTAAAAAGACACCTCGTTTTCAACTACTACAATAAATATATCACAAAGAAAATGATTTACTGCACACTTTTAAGTATATTAATTTTTTGGTTGAAAATATTTACTTTTTTGACCCTCTATTCCCCATATTTTTTGGTCTTGAAATATTGATGTATCGAAATTCATTCCACAATCATTAAACACCTATTGTTAACTTTTTATTATAATATTACAAATTATAAAATATTTTAATTTGATGAAGAAATTCAATTCATTGATAATATGGTCTTTCACAGTACACACATTTTTAAAGGCTCGTCGATTATTAAAAATTAGTCATAGTTTATCGTAATGAGCAAATTGTCCAATTATTCACAATTGAATAATACACACATATAAAATTCCATGTGTTCTAATTTAATGTATTCATTATTTACCAATTTGAAAGCCGCCAAAGTAATTAAGGTTATATGTATTTTAAATTAGCTTAGCACCTACACACGCCAATGATATATTAACGGCCAAAACATTTTCACATATATGATGCAATGCCAATTCGTATTACTATTAAATAAATTAACGAATAATATTTAAAAAGGCATTTTACCGAAAATGTGAACAATGACGTTCAGAAATTTATTAGAACGTTAATAAATGGAGAGCAGTGATGTGGTAAATTTAATATTTTAGAATAGACTGTATTGCGACAGAGAAGAGTGCGTTGGAGAAAGGAACATTATTTTATATTTTAAAAACAATAAGTTTTAGTGTCAGTCTTGAATAATTGCACATTTCCTAGATGGATGAATACATATGTATATTTGATATATTTTATTTGCAATATGTAAAAACATTCCATACAATTGATTATTTATTAAATTAGACAATAATACTATTAATTTTTAATATATAAGGAGTTTAATATGATTTTATTATTATTGTGGAGTTTACAAAGGTCCAATTGTGGTGATTTCATATCCTAATATGGCATATATTTGAATTTCTAGAACTATTATTACATAATATTTTAAAAAAAAACACACTAAAAATAAGAAATATATTGGAAAATAAGAATGAAGTAAATCATTTCTACAAAAAATTGGTTTTTACAACTTCAAAATATGATGTACTTGTAATCTGTAAACATAATAATATATATTATGTATATAAATATTATTTATTTTGATTTTGATAATTGATGATTTTGGGTATGTCCAAAATAATTAATATGAATATATTTATTTCCAATTCGTTAATAATCTTAATTGGGTCACCTTTACAATCATTTTTACTGATAAAAACAATACTATATCTCCAAAAATTAGCGATTTTTATTGTATATATTTTTTACCCGTAAAAGCTCATATTTTAAGTTGTATGTAGAGTGTATTGTAATAAAGAGGATCGTAATAATAAAGAGATGAACAAATAATAAGCGTGTGTTATATTATAATACAATAAATAATAAATGGAGCAAGAAAGGTTAATCAAAACACGATCGCATCACAATCACAATTTAGGTTGTGTCGTAAAGACAGCACGACTGGCAACACTGGCCATACAATACTCTAATAATACTCGATAATAATAACGACACAAATTTTCGTGACCATAACATAATTGTTATGACCCGTATCTGCCCTATAAACAATCATTTTTATGCATAAAATGGTAAAGGTCTCCTAACAAGGAGCCATTAATTGGAAGCCTCTACTGTGTTATTAGGATCAATGATAAAAACCACCGTCTTAAATGTTTTAAGACGTAAATTGCATCTCTTTAAGTAAGATAGACGATATCTGGTTCTTATAGAATCATTATTAGTAAAATTAACTATAGTCTAACTTTTTCAGGTGGGGTTTAAATATTCCACATGTAGAATCCAAACGCATTAAATATGTATATATATATATATATATATATATATATATATATATATATATATATATATATATATATATATATATATATATATATATAAATTAATTCCAACTAAATATATTTAATTAAAATAAAAATATGTTTAAAAAAATAAGTTTATTAATTCTACTATATAAAAAAGTGAAAATTACAAACTTATTTATTTAAATAATTATGGAATTCCATCAAGTTATCAACACGATCAATAATTTGAAATAAATATGTTTAACTGTAGGTACAGGTAAAAAAGTTGTATATTCTAAATCACTTTACATAACTAATATGCTTTAAGAGTGATAACTATAGATAAAAAAAATTGTATTTAAAATCACATCTGGAAAAATATAAAATTTTACTATTGCATAGGCTTTAGTTTGAAAATGAACATGTGTTAAATTTATAAATTATCTTGGTTCACTGCGTATTTCTCAGTATTACATTACTGATTTATTTAAATATTATCGTTTTATACAAACGACAGATAGAAAAACTGCAATTATTCATATGGCATCGTGTAACCAATATTATATTAAATTATATTCTTAATTTTCATTAACATTTAGAGACCATCCTTGGGGGAATCTCACACTGAATACACGATTAATATGAATTAAAAATATATGCACAATCTTCTTGATTAAATCATCAATAACGTGTGCATAAATAAACAAAAAAACGGGTGTTTTTTTTGTCACATCCTTGAAATACGACGGTGGTAAAAAGTGCGACCGCCATTTTGTGATTAATACTATTTGGCCGTAAAATTTTCCCATCATTTCGACTTAAACTCGTCATACTTTAATTAAAACAATGTAGTATTTAAATTTTGAAATTATGGACATAATTAATATTTAACGGCGAAATAGATTAGGTATGGTTTAATCTAAATAATGAAAATTGGTATTATGCAAATTCAATGGAAAACGCAAATTTTATATAATTATTTTTGCAGTGAATGTACAGAAAGCTATATTTAACTTTTGACTAGTCAATTTTTTTAATTGTAAAACACAGTTGATGTATTGAAAAATTTCGGTCATGCATATTATTATAGGGAGTGACTTACAAAATGATTATAAGCTATTTTCATAGCGTCACATTAAAAAATTAACATCTCAAAAATATTGTCTCAAAGTACTCATGTAAAATAATATTCTGCATTGATGTATCCGATGATTCACAGATAAAAGTATATTTTGTTGGATTCTTAGATGGAATTGACCAATATTTCATGCAATGATGTGCTTCACAAAGACTGGCCAACATATTATAAGAGTTCATATTTGAGGTTATGATCATGATAATGATGATTTCTTACGAAACAAGCATCGGCTTGCTATTGTATCTGATTAAAGAATTAATACCCACATTTGTCTGTTAATGTATCATTCATACAAATGTAATAAAACGAAAAAAAACAGTATAGGTAATATTTCTTAACAAAGAATATTTTACTGAATATAACCTAGTCGTTAATGTTAAATAGTAATTAATGGTTTAAATAGAGGTGCAAATATTACATGGCGGTGATACAAAGAGAGCAATGATGTCACACAGGGATTGACAACCCACGGTTGCCTTATAATTACAAACTAAATAAATATCCGTGCAATAATTATGCCATAGGGTGATTACATTTTGACATTTCAACATTATTCGGTGACATGTTCGTGTATTATTAGAAAATTATTCATACTTAAGATGTGGGATTTTATTTGAACATTAAATCGAGTTGATTAAATTGCAATGAAATGGCAAGTCAGTCACTGGGCTCTTCTGTTTGTTAAAAGATTTATTTCATCTAATAAATTTCAATTAAAACTAATGCAATCTTCTCTCAATCCTTTAAAACATCACAATACAATAAAAGCAAGAGAGTGCACCGCGTCCGTGGAGAACGTGTACCTGCATTCTAGCTAATAAGAAGAAAATATTATTATTTTTAGAAACCTGCATGAATTATACCCAATTTTCAAATATTAAAAGATTATTAAAAATCTGCCCACCATTCAGTTTCTTTATAATTATAATAATGTTAACACAAAGAGTAGATTGAACGTAGCATATTTTAATTTGTCTTTTAATTATTCATATTTTTAATAAAATACCTAAATGGTATTACACTAATAACAGCTTAGGTGATAAGGCGTGTGGCTACAAATATTGTGGTTCAAATTCCACTAGAGTTAAAAAAAATATTTGACCGATTATTAAAACTGGGAGATTGGGAATAATAATAATAAAATCCCGATCGATCGTCTTGATACGGGTTTACTCTGATTTCCTGTATTGTAAGGTGAGTACTGAAGCGATTATTGTCGGGCAGAGCCGCTCTGTCGGTGACCTGTGTAACTAGTAATAGTGAAGATCCCCGACAGATGAATAATAACACTTTGTCTAAAAAAATTTTTAAATCACCCCAAAAAGCTCCTCGGGGTGTACACATATAAATAAATACTAACATTCATTTAAAATTTTCAATATATTTGTTACATCAGGTTTCTTAGAAAATTATAAATAATACTCAATAACATAGGTTATCACCAGTGTACGCAAATGATATTTTGTTTTTTTTAATGCAACCTTTGCTTATTTTCCAATACAATTTATTTTTGGTCTCTTTTGGCAAAAATGCCTTATTAAAAGCCACATTAATGCGATATAAGTTATAACAAATAATGTTTGGATTGGCTATCATTGATATAAATAATGTTAGTAATTTTAACAAATTCCTTCTTTACTTCATTAAATGAAAGATTGATGGAGTTTGTGATTTATGAATAAATATATATATTATTTGGTGTTCTCTCCGTACATGTTGTAATGGCGTCAAATGGTCGCAGCGCGTAGTTGTTTTGCAACGTTGATCTATATAAAACCCGGTGTCTCAGTTAAAAAACCATACAGTTTGCAATCATCTTTCCATCTCAACGAACCCGTATGTATCGTTCAAGTTAAAATATTAACTAACACACGATCTTCCTAACACACGCTGAGATTTATTCCAACCTAACTTAATTAAATACAAATTTTCAGTCATAAATTCAAAGACACTACTCGTTAGTGCAAGGCATTGTTCTGTTTTTTTATTCATTTAATTTGCATACATATATGTTTTACCATAAATATTGCATTTGTGGGGAAAGTCGGAAGTGAAACAACCATTCTGTATGTAAACACCATCATGACCTATGACACTGCCCATTATAATGTGGTTCAATTTACACTAGAAAGTCACATTATTATTATCCATCCACATATTCGCAATATTCATTCTTGTTAATCAGAAGAAAGTTGAATGATTTCACGTTAAAATATCACGTCACCATAATTTAACTCACTTGTTACGTATTAAACTTACATTTCATTAATCAATTCGATCACGAAGGAGAGTGAGCTTTCATTTTCCGGCTTTGAAATAAATTGTATTCAGCGGATTTAATTGTAAACCGAGACAAATAACAACAACAATTATTGCAGAAAGAATCGTGAGAAAAGCGTAATACAAAATTGTCTGATGTAAAATAGTACAAAATGTGATATATGAGGTCATAAGCTTACTCCGTGACTTATGGCCACAAAGAACTTACTAAACTACATACTAAGTATCACATATTATGTCACTCAATCTATTATTGTTATTATATTTAACTTTCAGGTAACTCCGATTTGACGCACAATTCACAATGGCCGCTTTTAAGGTGAGTTATCATAATATTTTATACTAATTTAGAGATAATCGACATGTTTATTGTAAAATTTACTATTTGGTTTACGAACTTCTTTACTTCTTAACATAACTATATTCTAAAGCATAAAAGTATGTGTTGAAATATTAAATGTTTTTATATATTCTGTCTAATCAATGTTAATTTAGCTGCATTTTAAATGTCTTATTAACCGAGTGAGAAGGGCAGACTCACCAAGTAATTTATATCATTGTTTTATTTAATACGTGATGTAAAATGCATAGTAGTAATATATTAAAGTGGGATTCATTTATATGATAAATTTAAAAATTATTTGAAAATTACCTTTTCATGTTGAAATATATTTTAGCCAAACTGTTTTCTCGATATAATGCAACTAGTCAGTTTTTTCAGAGCTTTCTTCGACATTATATTTAATTTAATCAAAGTTATTACTTGAAAAAGTTAATATTCAGCTTAAAAAAATGATTGTTTAATATTAAAACTGAAACTTAACTCACTAGAATGTAAAATTAATTGCACATTGGCACATGATGTGTTTATTTGTTAAATTTAGCAGATTAATCTATTTTATGTTATATTTATTGATTTTCCTAATTTTAAACGTGCTTTCACGAGAAGAATCCATTTATTCACGTACATTTGCTTTTTCACATTGTGGCTAACAATGTACCTATAGTTTTAGTTTAATCAAATAGGCGATTCATTAGACGGAACATTATTTAAGAAAATCGTTCGTTGAGATAATGATGTGTCCAAGTGGTCCAAATTGGCGGTTGTAGAGCATGTTGTAATATTGTATGTATGGGAAAACTCCAAATATTAGCACATCATCATAAGAGGAGGCAAACTATGAAACAAAGAAAGGGTTACCAAATACAACACAGACACAATTAACGAGTTTCGCCGACCTCTATATCAAATATGACTGATACAACCAATTATTTTAGCCTTAGCTCTTCTACATTTATTTATAATTGTATATTTCGAATCTAGAATTTTTAATACCTGGCATCATGAATTGAATAACCATGATTTTCTTCCAAAACTTTTTAGTTACTTTGCTATTATTTTAACGAAATAAGTTAAGAACGAGTGATGAAAGATGAAATGACCCATTTTTTTAATTTTGCAGGATTTGATTTAGAATTGAAAAATAGTAACTTGAACCCTTGAAAATACTTTCATACCATCTGTAACTATACTCATTTTCAAATTTGGTTTTAGATCAACCAAAACTATAAAAAAAGGTCCTAAATATTAATAAAATAAATAGGAAAAGTGACACTAGACAACTAGAATTTTATGTAGGCTAAAAACTTTTCTCACTTGATTATTTCCTGCACACTTCAAATTTATAAATTATTAATACAATAATTTTAACATTCATAAATGTGTAAATTAAAATTGGAATAAGTCAACATAATTTAATTTCTACACCAGCACCCAGACAACTAAATTTGAAGGAAGCGAATTTAATTGTCATCATACTGTGTGACTCTTTGTACGCTATGATTTTAAAATTGAATTGTCGTAAATTGAAAATGCCAGGGTCTAAATACTTATAACTATAACTAGACTATAACTAGTGAGTAGTGGGTGTGTGGGAATGTTCTTTGTATTACTCGTTTCCCACTGTCTTGGTACTTTAAGCCTAAACTAAATCTCAATTGTGAAATCCATCTACTGGGTTTTACGACCAAGGCACATCTCAACTATTACACTTAAACTCTACTCCTAGACACGATTTGCAAGATCAATCAATAATTTATTCAATACCTTTCAAAGATATGTGATCATTAAATGTAATTTCATGATCTTGCTCTCATTCCCCAATGGGTCAAATAAAGTTGTGTAAAGATTAGACTAATCTTTAAGCGACGGTTGACGTGAATAAAGCGTGTTTTCAGCTTTTTTATAAATGAACTGTCAACGTCTCAATAAAAATCAGACCTTGGCTCAGAAATAAACTACTTAACTATGTTTTCAAAATGTTTACATATTATACACCATTCGTATTTTTTACTTGACTTAATCGATTCCTAGTATTGATATATATTTTAATTCATAGCTTAATAGCCTAAATTATTTTAAATAAGGATTGTTCGACACTGTCTACTAACTTAGATGATTTGATGAAAATTATATCTAATAACTTCAAATTTCAAATATTATTTTAGACTGTTGTTATAATGTTGTTAATTGCAGAAAATACTGATGTCATATTGAATAATTTACCAACAGCATTTTGCATATAAAATATATTATTCTAAAGAAAATGCTTGTCTTTGCCCAAATAGAAAGCTCCCAAAAATCAATGTGTTTATTATATGAATTTAACTGTGACAGTTCTCACAATTTTTATCAAAATCTTACGTTGATTTAATCTATAGATCGTTTACATTTCTTTTTTCAAATAAAGTTACGAAAAATTCCCACGGCAAATAACTATTTCTAAATAACTATCTCACTTCTTTAAAACTGTATAAATATTGGCATTATGCAATTTTTATTAATGTTTGTGTTAGATCAACCTTGACAATTAGCAAAATAGAGAAAAGTAATTTAATTACATTTTATATGGTCAGATCGCGTGTTTGTAAAGTCCTTTTACGAATTAAAGAAATAAACTTTTTGTATTATTTTGTTCTCGCACAACATTAAATTATATTAAATCATCGCGTCATTCATTACCCAACTGGATCATGATTTCTTTTGTTGATAATGATTGCATTAAAAGGTGAATAGATGGTGCACTTATTGTGCAAGTAATTGCCATTAGGTCACCGATCTACTTTTAGAATAGTTGGAAAAATTTTGACAATTATTTGGTTTTCAAAAAAGATTATCAACCTATTAGATTATAAACTTCGGGAGAATTGAACTTCACCGTTTAATTTGTAGAGTTGGGTTCTTTTGATGTGGTAATATAATATAGATTTATCTCATTGTGAGTCAGCAAGGTATAAGAGAATAGAAGAAAAAATCGTGTTCAGTGAGAGGAGAAGGAGGATATTGGGCAATATGTCGAAAAGCTTGGAAAATAGTTGACCAATACTTTGTATAACACAACACGTTTTGGTGATTGATGACAACCGATATAAATATACCTACACTAACTAGAACGGGATTAACTTTTTTTTAAAATTATTTTCAGTGTTGTTTGTTGGTCATCTTGGCTACCTTGGCGCATGCTGAACCTCCTGTTCAGAGTAGCTTCGGTGGTTATAACTACAGTCCTCCTAGTTCAAGTTACAATGCTCCAAGCTCAAGCTACAATACTCCAAGCTCCAACTATCACGCACCAACTCCAACATACAGTGCGCCAAGCTCCAACTATGGAGTTCCGAGCTCAAACTACAACGGCCCAATTACAAGCTATCAGCCCCCGACCTCAAGCTATAACTCACCCTCTTCAAGTTACAATATCCCAAGCTCTAGCTACAATGCGCCCTCAACAGGATACAGTTCTCCGAGCTACTCCAGCCCTAGCCAGGGTTATAACTACGCCAGTCCCAGCAGCCATGACGATCACAGTGATCACCACGGACACGATGATCACAGCGAGGTAAATATTTAAATTATTATTAAACGAATATTTAGGAAAAGCAAGTTAAATTTTAAGACCTGATCCTAATGTAATCTGTGGATATTACTACATTATAGTATAAGTTTTTCGGGCCTGTACTGAGTGTATTTTTAAATAAATACTGTATTGTATTATTGTTTCAATGTATATTAAACAATCGTATATATATAGATTGCATTAATACACTCACAAAATTATAGGCTTGAGATAATTATACTATAATGCAGTTCTATAAAGGTTAGGATTTTTGATCGATAAATATTATCTTTAATGAAAAAGATTATTAATAGCATGTACGACCGCACATTTATCGACTAGTTTTAAAGTGTCTTCAATTTATATACTTTGCGAGGGAAAATATGGTTTGCCATATATATTATATTACTTTAAAGATTTTGGCTTAAGATGAAAAAATCCTACCTAATCAAAGATAAACCTATTTTGGTTATACAATTATTTAGTTATATTCAAATAATTATCCAGGATTTATATTACAAATATTATTCTAAATTTATCGGTATAATCCAAGATAGGTTTTTTAAAATATTAACAATGAATTCTTTGGAGTCGTTGATGAGTCCATCAACCAAATGAAGCTATATGATATTTAGATTTGGACGGAAGCTATCAGTGACCCGAATTGTATAATTTTAATATCATATATCTCAATAATAAAGTTATGCAATTAGATCATTTGCACTTTTTGTTCTCATACAATGATGGATACCGGATTTCGGTTTGGTCGACAAAAAACGTTAAGACATTAATGTGTGGAAAATACTGAAAAGCAAGGCCACCATACAAATAGGAATTTAATTTATTATATATGTGTTTTGCTAACATCATTAACAGATTGTATTTGGACTTTGCATCTGATTTAAGTTATTTATTAGTATAAACATACGATACGATCTGAGACTTACTACTAGGAAAAAGGATCTTAACATAATCCTAGGTCAAAGACATTTTAAATTAATCTTGAAGTTCAGTCACATCTTTCGTTTCAAGTTCACATTACTTTTTATCAAGCGCATAATCAGATAGTTAAAATATCACGTAGGAAATACATTATACGGTCTTAAGACGGCGAAATATAATATAAACATTTTATTTTATTCAAACATTTAAACAATGAACTATTTTTTTGTGTATTATTTTGCCAGCAAGGTTTAATTCGTTGTTTTAAAAATTCTCAATTCGTAAAATAAATATTACACCATCATCATAATAGCTCAGGGGATAAGGTGTGTGTCTACAAATACTGTCATAAGTTGAAATCCCGTTCAAGTAAAAAAAAAATATATATATGATCGGTTATTACTACTGGGAGATCGGGAATCCTATTAATAAAATCCCTATCGATCGTATTGATAGAGGATACAGGAAATATTAGTATTATAGAATTCGTGGGTACATTTAGTAATATTTTTTTGTTTTTATTTTAATGTTGTTTAAGATTCATTGGCATTGAAGACATTATATTGATTGTTTTTTTAACGAATTTTAATTTTAGCCAAAATCCTACGAATTCGGATATGCTGTAAAAGATCCCTACACCGGTAACGACTATGGCAGGAAAGAAACTTCTGATGGAAATACTGTTCAAGGAGAATACAGAGTTCAACTTCCTGATGGAAGAACACAAATCGGTATAATATAACTTTATCCATACTTAAATCCATTCTAATTAATCTATCATCTCTTAACAGATTAGTCTTATCTAATTGCATTATTATGTTTTCAGTAACTTATCACGCTGATTGGAAAACTGGTTTCCATGCTGATGTCAGGTATGAGGGTGAAGCCAAATACCCTGAAGTCTATGGAAATAACAATAACAACAAAAATCAATTTGCTGGTTATCCTTCATCTTCTTACGGATCCCCATCAGTCGGTCAAAACAACTACAACCAAGGTATAATTATTTTAAGATAATATAAGTATAAAATGTATTGTCTGATTTTTTTATTTATGTAATTTTTCAGGATCAAACTACAACTCAGGAAATGACTATAGTGGATCCATAACCGGATTCGGATCAAACAAATATGATTCATATTCGCCTTCAGCAGGTTCATATCCTCAAAAGCCTTCATCCACATATGGAACTGCGGCATTCCATTAAAAATTTCCACTCACGTAATAAATAAAAATATAAAGGGTATTTTAATATTATAACTAAGCTATATTACCTATTTATCTATTAAACGTATGTATGCAGATAGATCAGATTTATGTTGTAAATTGGGAATTATTATGAATTACTAAATTATATACTTGGGATATCATTTAGTAATTGACTTAAAATATTTTTAATTGTTAATTATGATAATATATTACTGTGTGAAGTATAATAAAATGCATTTAGTATGTCTGCTGTGTGGCTTAAAATTAACCTATTTATTTGGTCATATCCATGTATTTATGTAAAGAAATATAAAATTTAATAAATAATTAAAAGCAAAATCCGTTTTTTTTAAATGATGTACTTATTGTCTATTATCATATCTATATCAAATCAAATAACCCGTACAATAACTTTTTAATATAGTCATTTTTGAAAATCTATAAATTGAGCTAATTATAATAGAATGGTTAATATTAAATAAAATATTCTTTCACATATTAAAATATTAATAAAATATTGAATATAATAATTAAGTGAGGATTTCCATGGAACAGTGACTAGACGAGATAAGTTTTTGAGGAGTCGGTAAAAAAATGGAAATGAAAGTATTCATTTTCATTCTCTTTTTTGTTAATAGAATCATAAAGGAATAAATGATATCGGTGTTTTTTTAAATCTATTTTTAATTTAATTTATTTTTAAGATAACTCTGCCAAAAGATTAGCTATAAAATAAAATAAAAATATTTTCATCGAATAATTGGAATTGTTATTAATTTACAACAACAACTAAAATTTCAAGATTACTTTTACCACGAACTCTATATAAACAATAAAACCATTCGATGATATGATTATATAAACTACTTAAAAAATTCAAACAATTTAACTGAAATTCGAATAGAAAACAAATATTTAACAAATACTGAATAAAAATAACATTAAACTAATTTTATGGTATACCATTATAATGAAAGTATTATTTATTTATTATTTGAGATCTGCATAAGATCGTCATAGACTTTAAATAAAAAAAATGTGGGATTTTCTTTACTCACAAATTGTTATTATAAAGTAACCTTTTCAAATTTACTCCTAATACGGCATTCCGTTAAATTGTGAATGTGGTATAATATCTCTATAAAAACGTGTTTTCTATCAAAAAATTTTTTTTTAAATAATTACAGACTTACTATTTATTATTATTGAATTTTAAAAATAATAAAATACGACATATATTTTATGGCAAAGCTCATGCTTTTCAACTTTACTAACGAATAAATTTCAAAAGTTTGAGATTTTGTTTGTAGATGGAGCTAAAAATATTCAATAACAAATATTAATATTGGTCAAGTCAATTTATTTTAATATTTGAAAAAAATGCGTGTTATAAAATAGAAATAAATTCCGATATTGATTCTGGGTTATATTACGTATATACTATTTTTTTAAATATATAAATTTAATAATTCATTTTCGGAGACTTCAGACAAAAAAGAGTTATTTCAGCTGAAAAATTGATAGTTACAGTGTGAAAGATCACGGAATAAAATTACTAGAATGTTATAGTAAACAGAAAATTACTGTAAAACTATTCTCTAAAATCCTGGGTGAAACCCTATGTTATCCAGAGCTGGAATATGTATTATTATTTTTTTATACATACGATATACCTTCATAAACGTAACTTAATTACTAAATGTATAATATTTTAAACTTATTTGTAAATGAATAATTATTTTCAATGGTTATTGTCTGGTAGTGGGTTGTTCGGAGGATATTGTGTGGCAAGAGTTAGTCCGGCTTGAGACTAACCGGATGGTTGTATTGAGTAATAATGATAGCTCAGTGGTTGGTTCTAGAACTAACTACTGCCAATAATGATAATAATAAGATGACAATGAATACTGTTTGAGAAGCAGTGTATTGTAGTCGTGAAATGTCGCACAAAATGTCGGCAAAGGTGCGCCTAAAACCGTGGGGCGCAAGACATCACTTGCACAACTAAAGGAACACTGCACTGCTTAAACTATTATTATTTAACAAGCAATATCCATAGTTATTTGACCATGTAACACAATTAAGTACATAAGTCATATCTAGGTGGGTCGCCAATACAAAAACATTTGAAGACAAATTCAAAGTTTCCAACGAGAGAAGAAAATCACATATTTGTGTTTCGCCTTTCTGAATTTTTTTTAAATGTTTATTTTAAATGTGTATTTTGGTGCAAATATAAATTTCATATTATACTTAACAAATTTTTATCAATATACAATATTACCTTTTATAAAAAAAATCTGTGTAATTATATATATATATATATATATATATATATATATATATTTATATATATATATATATATATATATATATATATATATATATATATTTATATATATAATAAAAATCAGAAAAGATACAAGATAAAAGAAACTTAAATATATAAGAAATACAACATACTATAAAAAATATCAAATAAAGAACATTACGAATGCTTAAAGTTAAGGGATTCTTTCATACTTCTGATAAATGCACAGTAGGGTAATTATAAATAAGCTTCTGAAATATGCTCAATTTGGTTTACCGATATTTAAAATGATAGCTAGTAAAAACTGCATATTTAACCAAAAAAAAAAGAATTTTCGTATATATGTATGCGACTTTGTGTTAATCACCCATCGATTTACAATATAACTTAATCTTGACTTGTGTAACTGTAATAGTTAAACATATTAAATTCACACGAAATAAACACCAAAGGCAACATTTAAAATAATAAATAAATATACACGTCGTAGAAATGATATTTTATATATAGTTAATTTAATACAGAATACCAAAACAATATTTTCATATGAGAGCTTTTTGCTGTTACTTGTTTCAGGGACTTTCGCTATTTAATTCAAATATTCTATCAAGAATTCAATGATAATTTATAATCAGATAGGTACGGTTTGTCAACAATGATTAAAATAATTAATTATTATAATCATTGTTTGGTTATCGTATTAGTATACTTGTTTGTAATATTAGTGGTTCAGGATATTATTATCACTTACCATTTACCATGGCTTAAGATGAACAAATAGTAGGCGTGTATTTAATATTATTACTATTATTATTTAATATAATGATCGTTGCAGTGTTCCTTGTCGTGCCTTACTATTCCCCGCCCTTGGAATGTGACATATTATAATGGTTATTTCGACTATTCTATACTCCACTATGCTCATATTTCGTTAACTACTGTTATCTATATAAAACAGTATTGGTTGTATAAAAAAATTACATTATGCCACTCAATTTTGACTGAATTATGACTAATATCTAATAAACAATGTAATTACAGTAGATTTTTGTATTCTTATCTTCGAAATAAAATCACTTTGAATAACTAACGGCCGTTGAATTAACCGAGGACTTAGAGTAAACATGATCGTTCAATTATACACGCATGTTAATATTAATTATATAGACTTAAAATGTATTATAAATATACTAAACATTACAAAGCTGCACCCAACTAATTTAATTTAACACCATCTTCGAGACATAAATTAGCTCTAATTAAATAAGACCGATCATCAACACGATACGGTGCTAAAGGTTGGATCTATTGCAATAATCACAGCTTAGAAAATGCCAGTTTAATATTTTTGTATAACATAAATTACTGAGTCGTCTTGAAAGGCGAGGATATTATGGATGGGCTGATACATTGACAGCAAATAAGAGCAAATAATGAATATATATCTTTATTTTATAATAGGATCTCGATGGTGATAAACGAGTTTAAATGCATTCACATTGGGTGTTTATTGCATCCGCATACAAGTACCTCAATATTATTACCATCTCTTTGATCATCATCATCATCACAACAGAAGGTCAAGGCCTGGAAGGACGACTTCTCGTTCCAGTAATGAGAACAACCTCACTATCCATACAATGTAAGCAATTAAAATATTTACTAATAAATAATTTGTTACAACCTAACCTAACCTAACCTTACCTTTTTTACAACCTAACCTAAACTTACCTAACCTTTGCATCGCATGTTTGCACAAAATTTATTTAAGACACTCACTTACACATTCATTTTATTCCGTTGGTAAGAAATAACATTAATTTTATTTAAGCTCTGTTAATTAGTTATTAAAAAAATATTACATTTTTACTGACAGAATTAGTCTTAATAATAACATTTTTAATGATGGAGTGTTTTCAAGCAATTTTAAAAATGATTTTTTAATTTCATTCAACGCTGGATTAAACAATTTTTAATCGAAAACAAAAACAAGCATTTAAATAGAATTTATAGTAATGATTAATGTAACAAAAAAAATCTAAATAAAAAGTCAGTTTCAAGCTCTTGTGTATTATGTAGAATTAAAATGATTTTTATGGGTAGTAAAAAGAATGCTTTCATCATTATTATTTTATTTTTAATATGGAATTCTACAACACATTAAATCTTTATAACAAAAAATTTTTTTCAGAATAATACCAATATCTAAAAACAAAAGGGTACTTTTAAATGTTATTTGTTGAATTTTATTTATCGACTCTTTACACGCGATTGCATCAGGATTAGTTAGTTGTCAGTTATTAAAATTTATATTTAATGGACAGCAAAAAATGTACATTTCTTAGTTTATAATTTATATAAAAGTTGTTTTTTTTTTTACAAAACAAACAGCAAACTATATTAGGTAAAATGATCGTGACTAATAAACTTTAAATGAAATTGCGCAGGTATACATTATATTATACATTGGTCCAAATAATGGGATTAATAAAATTATCGCTTATTATGTCGAGAACTTTCAATGTCAACAAGTTCGGTTCAGTATTTTAATGATGATATACGAGGAAGAAGAACATTTCGAATAATAAATAAGCAATGAATGATTTGTTCACATTGTAAAAGAAGATCATTATTAAGTATAGAAAGGTGGAATTAGGTGATCGTCAATGAGCTTGAATATGAAGAGTGAGGTCAAACAATTTCAATACAACACAATAGGATCTTCTCAAATATCAAGGCGAACAAAAAAAAACATGTAGGTATATATTTAATTTAAATTTAACATTTTGTAATATTGTCCTAAGGATTTTTAATCTACCTATACATGTACATATAATTTTTAGTTGAATATTTTTTTTTTAAAGTTGTATTCGAATTCTTTGTTTTGTTTATTTAACTTCATTTAATTTGATTTTGTTTCTGGAAGCTAAGTAAAAATAATGTAATCCTAGAAAATTCGATTTAAGTTAATATATTTAAGAAAGTTGGCTTATGAATTTTTATTTCCGTTTAAAAATTTTGAAATTTGAACCATTTACTTTACAAAGAAGCTATATCTATTAACAATAGCATTACATAAAATATAATATGTAGTTACATATATTTTCAGAAGAGAACATAATTACTTAAAGTATTTTTAAGTAATTAAAGTAGTTTACTTTAAATCATTATGGAGTTCCATAAAATAATCAACACGATCAATAAAAGAACACAAGTTAAATTTCAAATAGGTAATTTAAATAAATTAATCTTTATTTAATAAGGTTTTATTATGATAATACAACTATAACTATATTATGATATAAAATGACGACAAGTCTTAAGAAGGTACTTAATATGAAATTATCTTCTATTTTGTTGTTAAGAAAGCACTGATAAAAATTTGATTGAACATTGTTCTTTCTAAATTAATTATATAATATGATTTAATTTATTAAATTGCAGATTTTTACAATGCTTAAGGGTGAAAAATATCATGGTAAGCTTTATAAAATCGTAATAACATAAGTTGAACGAAAGGTCAGTTCGAATGATATTTCAAAGTGATCTATTCAAAAAGGCTCCGATGAAACAGGTTGCAATTACTAATAAAATAATTTCAATACGCTTAAAAACTATTGCACGTTTAACAAAATGACCTTATTTTATTTGCAATTAAAAACATTGTGATGCATTTAAATTGGGTTTTTGTTGTTTTTACATGCACTGTCGTCTGATTAAATTAATTCAGTCGTGTCATCACTTTGAAGAATTTTAATTGCACATTAATGTATGTGATTCATTTAGCGGTGGGGTCATTAAAATAATTTCAACACTAATTAATTTATGTATGCTCGTTCCGCCGTAGGTTGTAATATGTTAGAGATTGAGGATTACAATGTTTCTTGTATAGTAAATGATTGGCTTAAAAAGTGAATAAAAAATCAGTGTTCGAACGCATTTAAAGTGTTTTATTATTGGAGTGTCATCTGTGAAGAGACTGGGTAATTGCAATGGCCTCGTTCTATTTAAACTGCAAGTGACCATCCATATTTTATAGCTCTTCTCACATTAAGATTACATTAAATAATGCGACACAATCACTAAGTAATCAAACTTAATCGATAAACTTCAAGAAGTCAGCCGTCAGGGTTTTATAATATACCACGCGTTCAACTCTTTGTACATAATGTTCATTAAAACTTTAATAATAAGACAATAACGTACTTTGGTGGAAAATAAAATATTATTTGAATACATTAATAGTGGATTTTAATAAAAAAATAATTTTGTATAGATTTAATTTAAATTTGACCGTTTATTGTTATATTATAAGGTCACTAACGTGGTGGTTCTATAAAACTTAAAAGGGTCTCAGATATATTTCAACAATCCAAACAAAAAATCTCGATTAGAATTGATTTCATAATGCCGATTACCTGAATGAAAAACAATAAATTGTGTTTATATATATATATATATAAATATATATATATATATATATATATTTATTAATTTCTTATTAAGATCTCATATATATCCAAGCATTTCTTAAACTATTCATTATACTGGTTTTAAATTGAACATAGCAAATATGTTAAGAAATTAATTTGTTTATATACGCCCAATTTTTAAGAATGTTTATAACATCTTTAATTTAAATAAGGTTTTTTGATATACAAGTGTGTTAACTCATTGTCTGTCAGTGATCTTAACTATTACTAGTTAAACAGGTCACCGATTTAATAAACGGTTCAGTATTAATCTTACAATCTTGGAAATCAGAGTAAACCTTAATTAAAATGATCGATTGGGATTTTATTCCCAATCTCCACAGTCGTAAAATCATTTTGTTATGTAAGAGAATTGTATCATTGATATAATAAATTTTATATATATATATACATTAAATAGGTTTAAGATACAATGTAACAAATGGTTTCTTATTCAGATGAACAATTGTTCTTGCCAAAGTATTAAAACAACCGCAATATTAAACACTTACACAAGCTCTATTATTTTAAATGCGCTTGCTTAATTTGAATATTATCATTGATAATTTAAGATTATCAGATCTTAAAGCAAACTTTATCAACAAAGGGCAAGCTTTCAGCTCTCAATATGTCAATGCCGTATTAAATTGATAACTTTAAAGCTTGCACATCTTAAGTGAGCATTATCTTTATTTCTGTCACCGCACCAAGCTGATACCCATTTACTGAATTTAGTATCCTTGGCATTTGATTCACTCTCGACTACAATTATTTTTAACCACCCGATCGTTATTTATTTAAAAAATGAAATACCAAAACAATAGCCACGCAATATACACGCACAATAAATGTCATTCACAACAAAACATTTCAACAATGCAATTAGGTTTACTTAACCGAGCCGAAAGAATAATCATGCCCTATTTGCGAACAGATTCACTCCGAGATATAACCGAGTCATGGGGGAAAATCTCAATACAATCGCGAAAGAACAACAAGTCAATTTTAAAAATATACACATACAATCGCAACATTACAAAATAGAGGCTTGAACCTGGCAAGGAACAATTAACGGTAGATAAGTGGCCAAAGATAAAACTGAGCCTTTATACTGTTTTGTATCCTATTCTTGCTAAGCATCTGATTGTGTACAACACACATCGTATTCTTCATTTTATTATTTTCCGTTTCTACGGATATTCATTTATCTTGAAGAAGCCGCCATGAGAGAAAAATTCATAAAATCGACATTAACCGCATTTGAGAATGTATGAATACACAGCAATTATTGCGTTATTTATTAAAGAGACAATTGACGAAAGGAGAGTAAATTTTTTAATCGTTTTTTAGAAAACTGTAGAACAATACAGTAAGTAGGTACATATTTGACCTGGGTTGTAAAAGGCATCTATTAAAATAGATAAACAGTTGAATTCTTTCACTTTCTTTTGTTTTTACGCATACCAAGGAGAATAATCATATTAAATAATTCAAATAACAATGCTTTTTTTATTATCTAGCTTCTGAAACTTACACAAAGCGATCTTTTATACAAAAAATGAACCTGACTTTATTCCAAACGAAAGATGGTTAATTTAACCACCCGAAACACAGAATAGCATTTAAATTAAGTTAAGCCTAATCTAATCATATTTATAATTGTATAATACCGTATGGAAAAGTAAGAAAGCGCGTATTATAGATAGACATACATGTTCATTTAATATTATTTAATGTAAAATATTATGGAAGCTGTGATGATGACCACAATGTTGTGAAATTAACAATATTTTGACATGACATGTCGTGACAAATTACATTTTGATACTACGGTGTTTCAACAGAACATTTTGTACATACGCTAATTATCAACAATATATTTAACATGTCATGCTGATGCGGTATTTACTTACATATATATTTAATAAAAATTAAACTAACACCCATATTGAATGAAATCGTTTGTAAAACAAGTAAGGGTGGATTATCATCGTGATCTGACACTGTACTGTTGAAATTATTAGTTGATGATAAAACAATGAAGTATGCAAGGACGAGGTGTGGGTGTTCTTATGACCCTGCAAAATTAAACAAACATTTGCATGGATTGTTAGGAATGAAAATACAGTTGAAAGGATAGAGTAGGCAGAAGCAATGTCACAGAAATATAACCCCAGCTGATTATATGAAGAACAAGCCTTATTATGTTAGTAGTCATGGTGTTAGTAGGCGTGTCTTAAAATATCTCAATCGAGAAGACCTTGACATGGCTGTTTTTATAGTATTTCATGAGCGACACAATGGTGTTACCTAATGGCGTAATACATTCATTATGTACTTTCATCAGTTATATACAAATAAATTGAACAAAAACCTTTTACAAACTGATTATAGGTATAGATTTATTAAAAATATATAAAAATAATGGGTAGAAATTAACATCCATCATAAATAATGATCGCCTTGCTCGTGGTTAGGGTTGTGACAGTGACGTTTACTCTAGAGAGTGTAAAGTCTACACATTCTCGGAACAAGGAATAATATTTGCAAGAAGCAAATCATTTAAATTTTTAATAAGAAAGCATATAATAGGCAAACACAGGTTATTCGTTTTAATTTAAGCCTCTGAAATTAGAATTTTATAAAATTGTATATTCTTCAATATGTAGTTTTACATAATGTTTGTTATATCAATCAATTTATTCATGGCAGACGAAAATATAAATAATGAGTTATGTGAAAAGTCTGGATTTCGCACAGTTTAATTTGAAGTTAACATTCTAAATCGAGAACAATTCTTAAATGGTATTTCTATATGGTTTATTTGACGTAGAAAGTCTTTATGAATATATTATATTTAAGTGTTGGTACACAAGCTGAAATATAATTTGTTTCCTAGACATTAAGGTAACTGGCAAATTATCATAAAATATAGTTAATATCCTTCTTAAATGGTTTCTTATAATATTATTATTGCCTAATGTGTGCAAATTAAATCCACAATATTCATTATTCGTTCACACTAATAGTGATTTATAAGCGATAATGATTTTGTGGGAAAATATTGGTATTACAAGTCATTTTTAAATATTATGTACATACGTATGTTTCGTAAAATAATCCATTATGTTCATTTCAAGTGGCTATATTCAAAGCCTTTGTTATATTTCAAGGGAAAATTAAACAGTAATTACTCAATCAGATACAAAGATACAATGTCATGGATCATATTTTAAAGGATTTGAACTCATGCAATTTAAATAAATAAATCATTTAGAAACGTGCATTATTCATTAGTATAATAGCATTTATTCGTTTCCCTTTAGTAAAATCTATATTATATAAATGAAAATATATTAACAATTAAGAAAAGCTCACTTTCATTTGTATAAATGTATTATTTTATATTAATATCTTATAATGGATCTTTGAAATGCAGTAATTGAAAAGTTTTCCGGCTTTTTGTCTTCATAGAATTTCTCATGGTGTTGAATGCAGGAAGAACTGCGTCACAATGTTTGAATTATTATAATGCATAAAATTCGCCATTCAAACAATTATTTCCCATGATTTGAAACCATCACAGTTACATCAACGTGAATTTTGCAAAATTTACTTGTAAACTGATGTCAGTTTAAAAATTGAAATGTCTAATGAGTGACGAATATTTATGAATGATTGATGATGATGTTAGTAATCCATTATTTATTCATCATGTTATTAGCGTAGAGATGTTTTCTTTTCAATTGTATAATTGGCTTTAAGTGGGTCAAGAACTCGGTCGAATTTTTCTATTGACAACTGAAAACATTTGTACCCAATAAAAAATACAAAGGCGACAATTATACAAATATATGTATGTATATAGAGATTGTGGTTTTATAAGATCTGATAAAATATTAATAAATCTACGAAATATTATTATATATAGAAGAAAAATAAACAAACGAAAAATCTGTAGATTTCTATAAGCCAAATTCGTTTATTAGAACTATTTTTAATTTTGTAGACATATAATATGACTGAAAGTACTTGATGTTTCGTTGACTTGTATTACAGCGCCTAACATTACAGGCGGTATGCACAAATGAGCATATTTTATTGATGTGGCAACCCTATAAATTGGTGATGGCAACCTTTGTTTCATATAATATATATTTTTGAATGGCAACCGATATGTGCCACTCACTTTACATTCAACGAATCAAACAGAACGACGACCTTTTCAAACGTGACAGAATGCCTGCAATGCATATCATCACCTCTTTCTATTATATGGGAGACTACTTGCAAAATTATCACAAAAATATCATAATACCACCTCATAATTATTCATTATTATATTCTTCAAGTACCTGAAAACACATACATCGATTTTTGATGCATTTGTTTATAAGATATGATAGCTCTAACGGAAAAAAATAATTTCCAATGTTTAGAATATTGTTATGACCAATGGAACATGAAGTCTGATATACAAGTAATTTTGAGTATTAAGTATTATAAATTTTTTCAAATTAAATTACATGATAATTTTGTGACATTTGTTTCAAACTGATTCGATGTATTAACTTAATAAATCTTTTTATTGAACTTTCATAGAGATTTTGTAAGAGGTGAAAATAATTCTATTTTAAGAGGTCCTTTTCTATTCTATGAAAGAATTCATTTAATAATATGTATGTAGGTATCTATTTCTTTAAAGATAAGGAAAATAAATTATCCTCACTTCATATAATAATATTATCTGAAATTTTGTATACGAAAAATTTGCTGTGTAAAATGTGAATACGTATCATTTATATGTACAAATAAAAAGCACAACAAAATTGTAATATTTGTTATAAATAATATTCAAGGCTTTAAATAATATACGCGCTCGGGGCGGTTTACGTACTTGTTTTTGCTATAAACACGTTTTTCAATAAGAAAAAAAGAGTTAATTTGTGGTTTTTGTTATTGTGGGAATTAAAGAACTTCTTTGAGGGCATCCTGGATGAGATTCAAGTGAACGGGATAGGCGAGATCAAAAATACGAGAGCATATTCTCGTATTTTAAAAAACATGAGAAGAAACAATACAGTTTTTCTAACGAGTAGATTAGCGATTTTGTCATTAACTATTTAAAATATCGAGATGGTATTTTTGTGAATATTGTAGAATAATTATAGCACCCTGCAGTCGAAGGTCTTGAAAGAGGTTCATTGTCGCTAGCGATTACTTGCTCATCTTCAAGGTTAACTGTCCTTGGAACAACATCAACTTCACATACATTATACTCAAACAATCACCTCCATTATACCTTTGACGACTAGCTTTGCAAATATTAAAATAAGCTTTCGGATTAATATCAAAGGCATAATTTTCTATTGTGAATAATCGATTTAAGGCTTTCACAACTTTTTCATTCAGATATCTATCAATTTCTAAAAATGATTATGTCTAGAACCTAGACTCTGAGTCCTTGGATAATCAAATATGTATTTCATAATAAATGAGAAATAAAATAATTTCACTAGTACTAAAGATACTATTCATTGCGATTATATTTTAATACTTTTTCAGGAAACAAAAATTTATGATTTAAGGTACATTATGATCATGAAAAAATAAAACAGCTGAATATGTTTTTTTAAATAAAGATATGGTTTTTAGGGCGAAAATATGATATAGTTCAAGTTGCATTTCCCTCCGAGAAATTGAAAATTGTTAATAACCCCAAGCAAAAAATCTTTGTATTTTAATAAATCTGATTCTTATGAGATTAATAATAATATATCTATATTCATGATATTTTGAATTAGGTGGGCAATGCTTATATTATTTATTTATAATATACCCTTCGAGGGGTTTTTGTAATTTCTTTATTTTTCAGACATAACAAAGTGTCAATTCTTTTATTGTTTTTACCTTACTCATTCAGGTGACCAGGCTTTGTTCGAGTTCAGTATTTACCTTACAATCCATGCAATCAGAATAAACCTAGGTCAATACGACCGATCGGGAATTTATTAATATTATTCCCGATCTCCCAGTCAATAACCATTTTTTTTGCATGAGCGGGATTTTAACTCTCAGTATTTGTAGTAACGCGCCCTTATTCTCTGAACTATTGAGGTGGTGAGATACACTTCAGTATATTTTTTAATTTTATTTATTACTAATTACGACACACTGGCATAATACAATGCTAAAAAACAATAAAGTATGTACATGCGTAGTTTGTTGCATATTAGCGATTCGATTCACTTACCGTAAATAGTCAGTTAAGCGTTGGACGATCGATACTTTTTCGATTTAATTGTAGTATCGTGACATTATAATTGAATATTGTTTTTTTTTTAATTTTAAAGCCATCTAAATTCATTTTATAATACACTCGGCCTCGTTTTTATTAAATTCTTTATCCCAGATAACGATTTTAACAGTACATAAATCTAAAATCGTGAAGACAAGTCATATAAATTTCCACTGTGAGGTCATGTAATGTATATTTCAAAACAGTGAGATGTAAATAATATTTGGAACAATGCAAAATTTACGCAACTGCCTCCATTTAAATATTATTCACCTGATCGATATTATAGAGATATTCTTTATGTACTTTTATATCACAATAAAATAACAATAATAATCATTGTTTGCTGGCGAAATATGGTATTGTTGTGAGAGGATAGGTTGTATTTGATATAATGTATTACTGTATACATCACGTATTATTTCCTACATAATATTATGATAGTATTTTATTAAGATAAACATACTGTCATTTATCTCGATAATGTTAAATATTTATAATATATTCAGGTTAAATTAATAATAAAAATCAGTGGCGGTTAGGTTAGATTCACTAAAGGATTACAAATATTAATAATTCTTATTATAATTTAGAGTTTCGCACTAAAAAAATATATGTATAAAAATAACATATGCTTTCTAGCAATTGAAAGAAAACTGTATTTAAGGATATATTTAAAAATGCTATATTAATGCAGAAATTTTTTTTTTTTAATATTAAAACCAATATTAACTTATGATATAAAATACATCCCTATTAAAATACTATTTTCAAGCACGAGTATGACCTTTCACCTTTTTATATATTTAGACATTATAACAAAAATTAAATGTGATTATATTGAATATTTTTTTGTTATCAAACAGCGTAATAAATAGCTCAGGCGATAATACACGTGGCTACAAATACTGTGGTCATGGATTCAAATCCCGCTCAAATAAAAAATTAAATGATAGCTTATTACGACTGGGAGATGAGAATTAATTTTAATAAAATTTTGATCCATCTTCTTGATACAAGTTTACTCTGATTTCCTGGACTGTAAGGTAAATACTGAGGCGATTATTAAGTCGGGCAGAGCCGCTCTATCGGTGAACTATGTAACTATTAATATTAATATCACCGACAGACAATGAATTAATACGTAAAAATCAAAAATTGTAAAAAAAATCCCATTGGGGCGTAATAAATAAATAAATATTACTTTTGGACACGATGTGAGATTTGGAATAATAGGGTAAATGAAAAATATCATCTTGATTTATAATTCCTTCTAATTGATCTCTATCTCTTATTATTTGTGTTATTTAATTTAAATAACTTTCGTTTATTAGGCCTGGCCCATAAATGTATTATTCAAGAGTGTACATATGAATCACGATGACTTATGATTATTTACATATCATCTAAGATGTTTCCTATTATTATCCTTGATCTGTTTTGTACAAGATGAAGCCTTATAAAATAACTAGGGTAATTTTAATTGAAATTTTCAATTTGTTAATGTTTTTTTATGTTCTGCCTGGTTTTTTAATAGGACGTTTATCTTTGAGTTTTGATTTCATTTTTGCTTTAAAGAAGTTTTAAAGAATTTTTTTATTTTAAAAATGAAGTATAAAAATGTGGAAATTGTTATGCATTATCAAATTAAATACACCTAAAAATATATTGAAATTATTTAATATTTTGAAATGCTCTGATTTGTTTTTAATACGAAGATAATAAGATGTTTGTTTTTTCATTCGAAAGAAGTTTGAAATTTTATTAAAATTATTAATAAAATAATATAACGCGGTTTTCATATGATGACAACACTCATCACAATATTTAAAAAGCGAGTCTTCCGATAAATACTTTTTTTGAGAATTTTCATTTATTATGCATTATTAAATATCTCTAAAATTATTTTGAAATTAATTAAATAATATTATCATTAAAATACCCGTTTCGAGATTTTAGATATGTATTAATTATGATTAAATATTTAAATTGAATTATTTATACACCTGGCAACACCTAGCAACACCTAGCTGTCACAATGGATTTCGTTTGACCATTATTTATAAAATATATCAGTTTACGATTAACTACCTTCTATTGACAGAGACATGAAACGTGTTATAGATAATGGATGAATCTACATTAGTTGCCGGTCAAATAGGATATTTTACTATTTCGAAAATGTCCAATTTATATAGTTTAAACAATCATTGAAAATGAAAATTTTTTGAAGTTTCATATACTGACAGCAAACATATTTCAAACGAAAGTATACGATATCTCGAAGGTATTCGATACATATTAAGGGCTACTTTCGCATATCTTCAATAATCAACAAATTTAAATGCAGTCTCACTACCAAATATTCTATTCTATTTTGAATATATGGCTCAGTTCCATAAAGACTTAAGAGCACACGGAATTTTAATGCTTGTACCCTGATATATTAAGGACTATTTTTCTGTATATAGCGACTCTGTATACGCTGAGGATATTTGAAAGATTGACCCGTACAGACAGACAGTTAGACAATTATATATATTATAGGGTAATTTTAATTGAAATTTTCAATTTGTTAATGTTTTTTTATGTTCTGTCTGGTTTTTTAATAGGACGTTTATCTTTGAGTTTTGATTTCATTTTTGCTTTAAAGTGTTTTATCAATCAAAATATTCTTTTGATTTTTAAAAATTGATTATATAATAAATAAATATTTATGCATGATCAAATTATATAAATATGTATAAAAAATGTGAAATTTATTTAATATTTTAAATGGTAATGTATTCTGATTTTTTGCTTTGTTTTAATGGGAAATTTTCTATTTTGAGCTTTAAAACGTAGTTTTATTAAAAGTTAAACATATTTTTTTTTATTTTTTGATTATAACTTAAAAATAAAATGTTTAACGGTTTTTTGGGAAAAGCGAAGAATAAAATAATGTGAAAAGTAGAACCGTATATATATTTTTTAAGGTATTAGGTGTCAGTAATTACAGATTTCCACATCACCTTAGATACAGAGATAAAAAAAACTGAACGAATTTTTTTTTCACTGCATCATTATACTGAGGTACTGTAAATGATGCATTCCCTTTTTTTATTGTGGAAGGTTCCCCGAATAGGTATATTATAACCACTCAAATTTACTATATATCTTTATACTCTTTTCAAAGTTAAAAAGGGCTTACAATATTATTTAAAAACGTATAATAGATTAGGTTGTCTTTTTACGCGAATTCAATCTTGTGGAGCTAGTCATTATTATTATTAAACACATGTATTATTATTGTTAAATTGTTAAATATTATGTAAACCCTATAATACATCTTTAAACACAACGTTACGCGTAAAAACTCTACTGTCATTTGCAATGCATCCCTGAACTTTATCTACCTTAGTAATATGCACATATATTGAATTTTTATCTTTACACCTTGTAAGTGCCGTATACAATTGTCCGTGGCCAAAAACTTGTTGATCTAAAAAGATCCCTACGCTATTAAAACTTTGTCCCTGACTTTTGTTAATAGTCATTGCAAATGCAGGAATTATTGGGAATTGACGACGCGTGATTCTTATAGGGAGGTTTGTTTCACTCGGTGATAAATCTATACGTGGTAAAAAGATTGTTTTCCCTACGGAAGTACCCGAAATTATTTCTAAATCTAAAAAGTTATCATGCATTTTTCTAACAATCAAACGCGTTCCGTTGCAAAGACCATTTTTCGGATTTAAATTACGTAATAACATGACAACAGTACCGACTTTTAATGTTAACACGTGAGGTGGTAAACCTGATATCACAATTGAATGCAAATATTCTGGGGGAAAATTTAATTGATCGTTAACATCATCACTAACAATAGTGTCGGCACTATAATAAATCCTGGAGTCCCCGTTAATTTTATCTAAAATAAGTTCATTTATTTTTAAAGCGGCCTTATTCGTGGGTGTCAGTATAGCCTTACATGACAACTCATCCAAATTGTCGGTACTTATAGTATTTCCGTATACTATATCAATCAATTTGAAACCCTCACTGACTACCATATAAGACGGTATTTCTACTGTCATCGGAAAATCTGCAAGGTCACAATGGGCTTCACCGTTGCCGATCGATAAGAGCCAATCATTGAAATCCGTTTGCCCGGCACTCCGCATGTTAACGGATAATGTAAAAACCGAAAAATGATGCCATAGTGGGCTCGATTTGACACACTCTTCAATTATCTCAGAGTTCGATCCGTTGGGAACAACCGGAAGGGTTTGACGAAAATCGCCTCCCAATAATATAACTTTCCCCCCGAACGGTTGAGCCAAACCCATTATTTCTCTCAATACATTATCAATGCATCGAAGACCGTGTTTACTAAGCATTGTGACTTCATCAATGATGATTAAACTTGCATTTTTCAAAACCGCAGCCTCCCGCGATGCTGGTTTTATTCCAGAAGTTGAATTATCTATTAGAGGTACCGGCAACTTGAAACCGCTATGAACTGTCTTCCCTCCCTTTAACAAAAGTGCAGCGATTCCCGTAGTCGCGAATGGTAAAACTACCCCACCATCCCCTCTAACGTGAGACATGATGGCATTGTAGGTAAACGTTTTCCCTGACCCGGCTGGACCATCCAAAAATATACAATTAGATGTATTTTTATTCTTGATCGCGTCGATGACGGCATTGAAAATACGCTTCTGGTCGCAATTAAGTTGCTCAAATAACAAAGAAGCTTGTTCGCGTTCGATTCGAGGGTCGAATTCATTTGTGGTCGGACGTGAAGTTATCGGACTCGGTAATCCAAAATGAGCCAGCGGGAAACTATGGGAAATTAAAATATCATGTATGTCCCACAATGCCATATCTATAGCTATATCTACTTTAAAATTATCTTTTACAAAATCAGATATAAAATGATCTAAAAATGTATCCCACAATACCTTTGCATTCAGAGGAGCACAAAATACACAAACATAGGCAAAAGTTTGACGCATCTGTGCTGGCATCTGGAATACCGCTGCCTCTTCTAACAATCTACACCACTCATCATCAGTTGAAACTAAACCTCGAGCTTCGCAGGTCTCTCTAAAACTACTGTATAGATGCCTATTAAATGTTTTTATGTTATCGAAGCTAGTTGCACCCGACGTGTGCAATAACAATAACCGCAAATAAAATCTTTCTTCGTCTCTGGGACTTACGGCGTACATCCTAGGAACGACTTTTGAATTACCTCTTTTACGTTTAGTCCATCCCCGATTCCCATTAAATACGTAATTATAAGGTATATCCGAGTATTTTAATTGACGCGCACTAACATCTTCCATATTAAGTTTAAACCAACCAGTTAACGTTGTAAACCTATTTTCCGCGCGTTCTAAACATTCTCGTTCATTACCCTCAGTAAATGTAACCGACTGTTGATTCGGTAAATGTACGGCTAAACGATAAACCGAATGGGATCTGTCGTGCATTTTATTCTCTAACAATCGCCACATGCCTTCCGACGCACTAATGTACCGACAATCTAAAAACTGCTTTATTTCATCCCGATCTAAAGGTTCGGTCTGATTCAATCCCTCTATAACTACACTTGCACAATCATATCCCTTAAAGACATATTTAAAAATGTACTTTACGGCACTAACTGACGTACAAATCTCTACGTTAATGTGTGCATCAAATTTCAAAGTTAAATATTTATTGTACGGCACTATGTACTGGTTGGTAACTTCTCTATTTCTCACAATCGCGATGGTATCTGCAGACCGTCTATAAAGGGGGAATGTTTCTGATGCAATCCGCGTTTGGGGATTGAAGGGTTTTGGGAAATTTTTAGAGCAAATACCATTTTCTAAGCACAAAGATCCACAGGGGCCATGGACCATTGTCCTTAAAACGATTCTATACAAATTTGGATAAGTTTGTTGGTTGGGTATTTCAGCCGATACCGCGGCATCTATTTTTTGGGGGTCCGTGAATTTAGATTCTTCTGAAAGAATTAATAAAATATGGGCATGTGGCAAGCCCCTTTTTTGAAATTCTACAGTATAAACAAATGCCACGCAAGTCCCCAGAACACACTTGACTGTCAAGTCATGAATGAGTTCCTTTAATTTTAAATTGAAAACCCTGGCAACTAAATCAGGGCGATCCGATGGTTGTTGATCGAATAACAAATTTTCGGTTATTTCGACCCATTTAGGATTGCACGTAAAAGTAATAAATAAATCCGGAGTACCAAATTTTGAAACTATAGCCATAGCATCGTGATATTTTTGTCGCATATTACGGCGCGATCCTTCAAAAGACGATGGCAAAATAAAACTACGACCCAAGGGTACAACAGACGAACGTTCATTCATTTGATCGGCAAGACCGCTATAGCATTCCACCCTCAAGGCACGCTGATTTAGTTTGATGAAATTTAAATTATTTGCCTCGACTTGCGTATACGAATCCACCACCCATTGCTGGGTTAATTTACCAGCACACATAATCGGATTAAATTGATTTGCTATAATTGCAGTCTGCGCTACTTTGTATTGAAGCATTGTTACATTTTTACGTTGCAATCTGTCACTGTTCTCCTTACCCATATTGCGACACCACCCGCTCTCTCCGTTCGGGTAAAGGAGAACATAAGTCATCGGATCCAAGTGTGGACTCAATACACTTAGGGTGATTAGTTCACAGTCTGGTGATTTGGGATATATACGAAAATCCCTTTCAAATGGTGGTTCACCGTTGGCATCGACAAAAATCGCGGCGATTTCGTCTACGTTGGGAATATTGTATGTGCGTCGGTCGTCACATCTTCTCCGTTTTATTATCATTGACACTTTCGGTATTTCTACATTGGCTACGCGGGCTTTTTCGGTCTCCTCTACTTCTACTTCGTGTAGCATTTTATATAATCTGACATAAGGATTAATCCTACGGACTACAATATCTAAAGACGTTAATAAATCCTTATCTATGCTGGCATTCTGAGGGATTTCTAATCTACGATCCACGGCCTCCGAAGTATCGAGGATATACAATTGTCCATATTTTCGCGGCGACGTTTCATCTAATGGGTGTAAATGGGTTGTATGGTGATATACCTGACCGTGGATCCTAAAACAATATGGACCTGTGCCCGGTGGGATAATCTTGGTCGCCCCCATGGATGCAAACGAAAGCGAACTATTGATCGACCTAATATTTTTAATAAAATTTTTGTGAAAAGGATTCTCCGTGTTCGTCAGCAAATCCTTTATCTCCGGTGGATAATCATTCGTCCTATTTGGAATTTTAACGGTGCCACGATGGCAACAATTTCTAAAGTACCCAGTGGTGGTCTTTTCATTTGAAAAATTTACTGACCTACAAAATTGACAAATATATGACATAGCTCCACAGCTGTATAAAAGTACCGAACTTTCTAAAAAATTATCCTTGCAAAGACCAACATTAAGAGTTTCCATCCGCGCTCTAACGTGTCGTCTAACCAAATTTCTTACGTGTTCATTTGCTCTTTTTTGAGCCATTCTTTCCCGATTAATTAAATTACGATTTTGATGTTCGTCCACCGACTCATTATTTCTATTTTCTGTTATTCTTTCAAAATTAATATTATTGCGTAAAACACGCTCTTCGGGTGCTTCGTCTATTCTTCTTTCGCGAATACTGTCAATACGATGTTGATATTCTTGCGGTGTTTCATTTGCTCTAAATTCAGCAATTTTTACACAATTAACAATTAACCGACGTTCACGTTCATCCGGTGTTTCATTTTCTCGACTATGTGACACTCTTCCGCGATCAGCACTCAGACGACGTTCCCGTTCTTCGTGTGTTTCATTTTCTCGACTATGCAACACTCTTCTGCGATCAGCACTTTGACGACGTTCCCGTTCTTCGTGTGTTTCATTTTCTCGACTTTGTGACACTCTTCCGCGATCAGCACTCAGACGACGTTCCCGTTCTTCGTGTGTTTCATTTTCTCGACTATGCAACACTCTTCCGCGATCAGCACTCAGACGACGTTCCCGTTCTTCGTGTGTTTCATTTTCTCGACTATGCAACACTCTTCTGCGATCAGCACTTTGACGACGTTCCCGTTCTTCGTGTGTTTCATTTTCTCGACTATGTGACACTCTTCCGCGATCAGCACTCAGACGACGTTCCCGTTCTTCGTGTGTTTCATTTTCTCGCATATCCGACACTCTTCTGCGATTAGCACTTAGACGACGTTCACATTCTTCCGGTGTTTCACTAATCAGTTTAATAGCACTACTTTCGCGTCTCTTTCTTAACCGTTCCTCTCGATTTTCAGCAGATTCAGTATCCCTTTTTCGTTTATACCTCTCCCGAGCAGCCTGTAGTCTACTTTCTTTGTCCTCTCGATTTTCAGCAGATTCGGTTTCCCTTTTTCGTTTATAACTCTCCCGAGCAGCCTGTAGTCTCCTTTCCTTGTCCTCTGCTGATTCTCTTGCTTTCCTTTCAGCATAATACCTTCGTTGATTCTCAAATTTTTTTTTGCGTTGTTCTGTAGTATCATGTTGACTCCCTGACATTCTTAATTCAAGACAGAAAAGGGTTATGGTATTTATAATTACCACACAATAAAGCATTATAATAAAAATGTAAATCGAAAAATCTAAAGCAGCCTTATTCGTGGGTGTCAGTATAGCCTTATATGACAACTCATCCAAATTGTCAGTAGGGGAGAGTGTGTATGAAAGAGCCAGGCTTTGAAAGAGCCAGTGTGATTTTTTCAAACTTACCGGCATTCTACCATAAAATTATTTCGTTTTATGGTAACGCTGGATACCTGACACCCACAAAAATTTGACAGTTCTACAAAGACAAACGGTGTCGTAGGAGTGGCCTGAACATTTTGAAGGTAAACTGTAATTTTTTTGCGTTTACCGTTTTATTTTTTAAATAAAATGTGTTGTCTTATTTGATAAATTGTATATGCCATACTATTATGCATATATTTGCCTGTTTTTTGCATAAATAATATTAGATAAAAGTTTTGGTTAAATTTATTAATTTTAAGATTAGGTTTTTAAACATGGAATGTATTGAAAGAGCCACCTGTCGATGCCATGAAAGAGCCGGCTCTTTTATGCTACGATTATTGGCTCTTTTAATACTTTCTTGATTATCCTTTTGTTTTGATTATTGATTACTTGATTATTTGTTTTTCTCATTCTCATTTTATATTTTTTGATCTTTCAAAAGAGAAAAATATGAATTCGCAAATATTAAAAAAAACGATATTGCTCATTAAGATAATGTAAAATCATTGTTGATTCTGAAAAAAGGCTGTGATTATCATACAATTATATAACTTTAAGTATACTCTGATTTTTAGAAGTTAAGTTAATAGATAATTATTCTTAGAACACTGGTTAATATGTCGAAAAATGAACCGGCTCTTTCATAGCACACGGGTGGCTCTTTCATTGCCATGATGCCATGAAAGAGCCGATTTGTCTTTTTTTTTAAATCCCTATATGAAAGATTTTTAATATTGTTATCCATTTCATTTTTTTATAACATTACCCAATAACTAAATTATTTAAAAACAATTAATCTAAATTGCCTTTTTTCATTATTTTTAAAACTGGCTCTTTCATACACACTCTCCCCTACTTATAGTATTTCCGTATACTATATCAATCAATTTGAAACCCTCACTGACTACCATATAAGACGGTATTTCTACTGTCATCGGAAAATCTGCAAGGTCACAATAGGCTTCACCGTTGCCGATCGATAAGAGCCAATCATTGAAATCCGTTTGCCCGGCACTCCGCATGTTAACGGATAATGTAAAAACCGAAAAATGATGCCATAGTGGGCTCGATTTGACACACTCTTCAATTATCTCAGAGTTCGATCCGTTGGGAACAACCGGAAGGGTTTGACGAAAATCGCCTCCCAATAATATAACTTTCCCCCCGAACGGTTGAGCCAAACCCATTATTTCTCTCAATACATTATCTATGCAATGTTGTTCTGTAGTATCATGTTGACTCCCTGACATTCTTAATTCAAGACAGAAAAGGGTTATGCTACTTATAATTACCACACAATAAAGCAATATAATAAAAATGTAAATCGATTGTGGAGGATCAACGTTATCTCATAAATATAATATAACTTATTTGTTCGTAGCAGTTGAGGGCGATTTATCTCGACAGATCTTTATTCAGTTGAATCTGTGCATACCTATGTATTAAAAAATAAATACCTTGCTCTACGGAAGTGTCAGACGGGGTGAAATTCAAATGCAAGAAGATGTTGGTCCACCTGTAGGAAGAATCCGACTCGCGGTAGTGAAGGGTGTTCTGGTTTAACTGTGATGATGATGATGATGATGATGATGATGATGGTGATGATGTTGGAGCTTCAGTTGATGACGAATAAACAAAATAACAGGAGCGGAGTATAAGATGTTAGTAACAACGCGAATGACGCGGCTGTCAGCATCTGTATTGTTGCCAGTGCAAGGAATGCCATGCATTTCATATAATATAGCGACTCTGTATATATTATATGTATAATTATTAAATATCTCTAAAATATTATTTTGAAATTAATTTAATAATATTATAATTAAAATACCCGTTTCGAGATTTTAGATATGTATTAATTATGATTAAATATTTAAATTGAATTATTTATACCCCTGGCAACACCTAGCAACACCTAGCTGTCATAATGGGATTTCAATTGACCATTATTTATAAAATTTTACAGATTACGATTAACTACCTTCTATCGACAGAGACATGAAACGTGTTATAGATAATGGATGAATCTACATTAGTTGCCGGTCAAATAGGACCATTTTACTATTTCGAAAAAGCCCCATTTTATATTTTAAACAATCATTGAAAATGAACATTTTTTGAAGTTTCATATATTAAGATCAATACTGACAGCAAA